>QVNV01023243.1:0-214431 GCA_014825455.1 Pseudomyrmex pallidus | reverse complement strand
GCATAATACGCGTTTTTTTATTGTAAATTTTAATGGATCCCTTTTAGCACCCATGAAACCCGGCCCTACGTGATAGAACTACCTTAAAAAGAGAGCCGATTCTTTCTTTCCGCCGAAATCACAAAAAAAAAATATTTACCTTGTGAGAGAAAATAAATTTAAGTAGTAGTAGTAGTAATTTACTCCGATAAGTGCAGGTGACAAACGACTTGTGAACTTTATTAACAAACAAACTAGAGAAGCACGAGGATACACATGTTGCAATAATACATGTCGCAATTCTTCGCACGCATAACGCGGCTGTTCAACTTGGTGTTCAATCGATTGCTAGGTCGGTATCAAAGTCCATGTAACAAGCAAATACAATTGCGGCCTCTCGGAGATCAAATCGTAAGAGGTCGCGTATAAATCCTATTGTTCAAGGCTGCTTAATAGGTTTCATTTGGAAATTAAAACAAAACACGTGCTTGATAACTAAATAAATTGCGGAAAGAGAGAGAGAGAGAGAGAGAAAAGAAAATCACGAAAAGTATCGAAGAACAATGTTCGGTGACGTGAAATGACAACAAGCTGTCGCAAAAATCGATCGGTCGAGACGAAATTTGCGCAAAATCAGCCGATTACCTTCTCCGAGACCATGATACGGATGATTTTCCATGCGGACCTCCACGCCCAAGGACGCGCGCACACATATATATATATACACACACACACAGAGATTTCTCTTCCCCTCTCCTGTCTGTCTGTCTCACTCGCTCCGTGCGAGGAAACACGGCTCGTTCCATGAGAAACGCCGATAAATCGCGAGAAATGGAATGATGACTACTAAAGGAGAACCGTCGTTTCTTGAAGCGAGGTCGTGTGTAGGTCAAATCGCGTAGTCGACCCTGATAGCACCGAAAGATGGTCGCAGATCGCAGATCGTTTCTTCGCGAGAGAGAGAGGAAAAGAGAGAGAGAGAATGGTCGCGAGTCCAATTCTCTTAGAATCTTACGGCTTTGGAGAAAACCTCAGAGAACTTGTACAGGTCGTAAAGCGTTGTTGTTATCTCGCTGATTTCGTTATCACTATCGAGAAATGAATATACCTACGCGCGTGTGTACGTATATCGTACGTACGTGTATATACCGTCACCTGAGAGTGTTCTACATTCTTCGTACGATTTGCCGCGGACACACACATTGGAACGCTCTAATCCTCGTTTCATGACGTGCAGAATTTTAACAATCAAAAGAGAACAAGATTAAAGTAACGTTTGTCGATCCCAATCTATCAGCGATGTTACTCTCTTGTGTTTCACTTCGCGCAAGTGTTGGCGAACATCGAGCATCTCTATCTTCGAGCATTTGTCCGGACGACGCGACCTTGACGCGGCCGGACGGTCGACTAGCACACTTATCGCGGGTTCTAACCGCGTCGTTGTCCTTCGAAAACGTGTCCGTCGACGAACTTTGACCTCCTCCTCAATGCGCAAAAGTCGCACGTGTTTAAGTCAAGTAAACTTCGTCGTGGCAAAAGAAAGAATATTAATGTAAATAATGGTTTATATATATATACACAATATATAATAAGTAAAAATATAGTTGCAGAAAATCGAGAGGATATTATTTATTAATTAAATATTTAATTATATTAATATTTATTTATTTATTAAAAAATCTAAAATATAGAATAAATAAAAAAAAAACAATGTTAATATCGGGATCAATTCTGTTCTATTTATCACTTATACAATATAATACTCCACACAATACTGTGTAATAGAAACCACGCCGGGTATAATTGTGCGTAATATATAGAATGTGTTGTAAGATCGCGGATAAAACTTCCTGTTTCATTGTTGCGTTTCTTTCTTTCGAAAATGCGAAATTATAACTTACCATGTCTCGGGCGAGTCGTCAATGGGTATAAGTTTCAAACGCATCATAAAGTTGCGCTGCGCTGTAATCGCGTTGTAAGGTACTATTTGCAGCTTATCTTCCGCCTCGACTGCAGCGATTTCTTCATTTTTTTGTTCAGTCTTATTCTCGTCAGTTTTTGTCGCGCTCTTATTTTTCGTCGCTTCTTTCCCCGCGTGCTTTGGTCCCTGATTATTGATTGATTTCTGTCGACCTAAACCCGACTGCAGCTTATTGAGAGAAATCCGTTGTGGATTCGGTATTTTAAGTCGCGTCACATGTCGGGCCACCGTTCGCTGTTTCTTCCCGTTCGCATTTAGATCGAAACGAGGTTCGACAGCAAACGGCACAGCTATCGTCGGTACCGCGCCGGACTTTAGTCTATTTTTTTTTCGATTTCCCATCATTATCTGCTCGTAACTCTCGTCTTCGTAAAATTCCTCGGGGAAGTGACACGAGCACACCCGGGCGGTGTCGATGTTGAAATTGTTGTTCTCCGGTTTATTACGACCGCAGGCGATGATCCACAGGCTTCGCACCGTTTCATCTGGCGGAAATCGATGATAACGAATTCGCGATTCGTCGTTGCTATCATTTTTAGTCCGCCTGTGACTATTGCCGCAACTAATAACAGCGCACTGCGGCATGATTCCTCGTTGAAAGAACGCTGGGCTTCACAATGATCAGGCACTACAGGCCGACAGACAGAGAAGGAGTGAGAAAGAGAGGGAGAGAGAGAGAGAAACAGCGCACGGAAGGAGGCACACGCACAACTTTGGTGCGCGTCACACTCGCGCACACGCGCGAGGACGCGACACAAGGGAGGCTGACGCGTCAGTGGGCGGCAAGACGCGTCCTGTCGATTCACGCGGGACCAACACACACTATACACTGCTGGCGCGACGCGGCTCGTGATAAGCCTAATCTTCTCGTCTTCTTTCCTCTTCGTACCGCGCGCCTCGCACGACCTTTCTCTCGCTAACTAACTGTCCTTCTCTTCGGATTGCGTTATTGCCTCATTGCGCCGTGCGCGCACCGTTCATTATCGCGAGAGACAAGACGCGCCTTGTGGAGAACGCATCGGTCCGATATATGCCGTTCACAATCGATCACCACACACGGCGCCGACCCTCCTCTTATCGCGTGGTTCTCGCACCGGTGCACCGCACACACGCGGTGATTGATTCCTCTTCGTCTTCTCGCCACGACGAAATGTGAATCGACACAGCGTGCCTTGTTCTTGCTTAACCGAAAACTTGGCGTGTCCTTCACACCGACTGCTCTTCACACCGAATGGCACTGAGTTTCCTGAGTTTTGTCGGGCGGCGCGCAAAAGTTGTCTGACCGGCGTGTCTGCTGTCTCGTCTACTACTAACTCGCCGAAGCTTTGGTGTTCGACGCGGTGGATGTCCGGTCTACCAAACCATGCGCGCACGTGGCCGTGTGCGCGCTAGCCGTATGTGAAAAGAAATACGTTGCTAGATTTCGACTTGATCGTTCTCGATCACAAGCCACCGGCTCACACAGCGGCGAACAATGGTTGGAAACTATATGGTTTCGTTCGAATCACTCGGCTGGTTTCTGTTGCTGAAGTTCGCTCGAAAGCTACTAGAAGGTCGTCAAACGGAACTTGTCGATTCATTAACAGTTTTCGAGAGATGAGGACCAAAGGGCAGTGGTACCCTCGGGAGGGGAAGCGTATCCTCGACTATGTATCGAGGAGGGGAAAAGAATAGAGAAAGCAGTATCGCGTCGTTTCCGGAGAAGGGAGGATGCATTATCAGGATGCGCACCAATCTCTCACGGACTTCGGCAACGCCTACATATCCGACGCGCTTCTTCCTCCTGCTTCCGTTGAATCATTCTGTTTTCCTTCGAATTCGAAGTTACCGGTGACGATGATTTCAAGGGAAAATGCAGCGCGTACAGAGAAGAGGGGGGAAAAAATGCAAGGAAAAAAAAAAAACACGCGACAATTGTCACGTGCGAGAATCAAGTGCGCGTCGCCGACCGAAAGGTGTCGCTCCAGTGCGTTTGTCTGTGCGATGACGAGTTGGCGGTCTCGTCAAGATGGCGTTGGCGAGTCGACTAACGAACGCGTGGTATCTAGCCGGCCGGCGAGGCTTCTTTGCCTTTGTGGAGAACACGATCCCTCGAACGGAAATAAGAAGGCTTTCACGGCGACGAACGTTCAAGTGCGAGCGCGCGTCTACGTCACGTCGAGCGAAAAGAAAAAAAAAGAAGCGAGGGGTTACTGGTCTCGCACAGGGTCGGAGCGGATATTTTACATGCCGTGGCGGCGACGACGACGACGATGACGACGACGACGACGACGACAACGGTGACCACGATTTTACCCGCGCTCGCGTCGCTCCTTCTCTGAATACTGGCCGCTGATCGGTCCGAGAGGCAGGCACAGCTATAACGGCAGCTGCGTGTACCTCCTTGTGCCTGCGTGAACCCGGTGAACCAATGATCGTGCTCCGACGTTGTCGACGCGGGGATGACGAGAACGCCGCGGCCGTGGAGGGGAGTGCGCAACCTGGGGTTGCAAGGAACAGTCGCGCGCGCGAAGGCCGTCAGTGAGGGCGATATGCGGGAGGGGAAGGGACGCGGGGGAGAAAAGCGGAGGTCACCGCGCGCGAACAAGGGTCCTTTTTAGGGGTTCGCCACCCTTCGTGGTGCGCACGCTGTCGCTTCTTCCTGCGATATCTGGCGCGATCATACGCCGCTATCGTTGACCTATGTACTTCGTTGTCTTCGTTGCGTTTCCGTTTGTCTTCTTTTTGAATTCTTCTTGATCTCTTCTTGACGCGCTATAACGGAGCGCAGAAGAGTGTGTCGTATTTTTTGTTTTGCGAAATATTAACGAGAAAAAACCCCCAAAATTTAACGAACTGGTAAATGAAAAAGAACTATTGTAGCGATGGCGATTTAAATTATTCAACGGGTCTCCGGCATATCGAGATTTGATATCTCTCGGAGGAACAAAATAGTAACCCAGGAGGGAGTCGTCGACTGAATTTATCGACATATCTTATAATATTCAAGATCGCAGTAGATTTAATAATTCAGATGTTGGAGAACGAGCCTTTCGTGGAGCCATTTCAATAGCATTAAAATCTCTCCGTCGTTTGGGCGACGGTGATTCTCTCATCTCTATTTGCATGAAATCTCGTTTCGTTGTAAACGGCGAATTACTTGACATCATTCATTCATAAAAAATGTTTCACATCTTTTTAAACTTGGCACTCGCGACTTTTTAAAAACAAATTGTCGAATCATTTATAAAAAAAATTACTGTTGATAAAATTCCATACCGTTAATTATAGTAAAATCTTACTAAAATGTCGCACAGGCAACACATTAAGTACATTACGACAGTTAAAAACTAATGTAATAACATTATCTAAAAAATTTTATTCGTTAATTTATATACGCGTATTAAATTAATTAATTCCAATTATTATCAATTAAATATTTATTACGATTATATTGCACTTCTCTTTGGAGACCTATTTGGAGACATCTCCTCGTGTTCTTTCTCGCCTGGGGAGCGATTTTGAAAATGTCTTTACGGAGACGCTTTGTGGGGGACGTTTTTGCGTCTCAAGTCTTGTGCTTCAGTGGATCTGCAGGAAAGAAGCCGTCAAAAAGACCAGACGAATTCCTCGAAGAGATCTGCCTTGTTCTTCGTGTGGTTCACAACGGTATTCAAAATAAGGACAGACTGATTTCCTGCGGTCTCTATCATTCCCTCTTCCTTTCTCTCTCTTTCTCTCTGTCTCGCTTCTTACATTATCTCTCATTGTCATTTGCCCATATCTTTCGACTGGTTTTTCAAACTTCTATCACAGGGTTTCTTTTTGTCTCGAAAAGCACTTCAAGTGTGAGATTATTTTCACCGATTGTTACAAAAGAACTCGTGAAAAATATTTTGTTTATGGATTGTTTGAAAAGCATTTTTTTTTTAAATTATTATTTTTCTTTTGAAGGAAAAAATCGATGATTCTTGAGAAAATAGTTTTTTTATACTTAACAACACAACAATAATATGTGATAACAAATGTTTAACGCTGCTAAAATACATTTTATCTACAGTTCCACTCAATATTTAAGTTTTGCCACAATTCCTGTTATTCTAAACTTTATCTTTTGATTTTTTTTTTTTAAGCGCTTAAGTCGTGAAGTTTAGATAAGACACATTTAGCTCTCTCGACGTTTTGTTTCAACGTGCTCTCTATTATCTCAACAATTCGAGTAATTTGACCTGCCGATAATATTACCGAATCCAAGATCATGGCATTGGTGTTCTGTCGAATACCTGGTTCCGCAAATATCTAAGGGCCTGCGCGTCTTATACCCCATTGGCGCTGGTCGACCCTTCCCGAATATGCGGCCCGAGAGAGTGAGAGAAGAGAAGAGAACTCCCATGTATAACCCTCGCTCGCTCGCACTCGTAACGGACATCCCGTACGCCGTCTCTTACCCTCCTCTCTCTCTCTCCTCATGTTCTCTCGGCAAGCATCGGCTTGGCTCGCCGACACTGCCACCGCGACGCACAGCTGGTGCAGGAGGGAAACGGCTTCGTCGGCCCCCATGGCCACCGGCGCCTGGAGAACGGATGATGATGCGCAGCTGCGGCTGCGGCTGCTCCGCGAAAGTGTGGGGCAGGTCGAAGAGGAGTTTCTACGGAAAACGAAGAAGAGAGGCGATATCTTGCACGGTGGCCAGGCAACAAGCATTGGCCGCACACATATCGACGGGATCGAGAAATTCTTTTTCAAAGTGTTTTCTTGAGCGTCTCTTCGAGATATGCGTGTAGGCGACCTTCTATTTCATTTGACATTTCAAGTGAATCTTGACGACAATCTTGAGGACAAAAGCATGCTCGAAATCTCAGAAGTACTTTTACTTTGATTTGTAATATTCTCTTGGTCACCAAGTAGAACGTTTTTCACTCATTATTCTCGCATTATTTTTAGTGTTGATATTTATATATATTTGTTTTCTCATATAAGCAAATTTATTATAAAAGTAAAATCTTCCACGATCTCATCGTCATTCTCTCGACATATTCTTCAGAGAGGTTTGCTCATTTGTTGACATCACGTCTGGATAGCAACAACGAGAAAGGCGGAAAGAGACGAGAAACGATCTCGCTCTCTCTTTCTCTCGTCGAGGGGGAATAAAAGATCGACCGTAAGTTGAAGCGTCGACCAACGCGATATCCTATCTCGTACTTTGCGCGATATTTGTTGAAAGCTTCAGGCGCCAAGACGGATAATTGTGTGTACGCGTGTGCGCGTAATTCAACAAGAATTAAAACAGATAAATTTGATAATTTGTTTATAATTTTTATATTATTATTATTCGTGCAATTTTTATCGCGCGATTGAAACGACTCAATACCGCGTCTATTTGTTTATACTGTGACTCTGTGTTCATCAACGACAGCACCTGCAACTGCCGAGATACGTGCAGCTGCACTGGTGCACCACTAGTTTTCATTACACCGTGCAAGCGAGTTTTTCAAGGACGAGTGACTCGAATGAAAAATATTCTCACAAGAATAAAAACTAATTTTTTCTACAAAAAATTTTTCCCTTACACGTGGTGTTGTAAAATCTTGAATTGCTTTCTTTTTTTTTTGGTTTTCAAAAAACGGGACAAAAGAAAAAGCAAGGAAAAAATATAAATCAAACACAACTTAGTCAAAGATTAACGAGCTCTGACGAATAATAAGTAAATAGAACCCTCGTCAAATAACAATGTTAGTATAAGATACATTGTGACAGATAACCATTAATTATTTTGTGAGAAGAAAGAAAAAAACTTTCAACAAAACTATATCTGTTTTTATTCGACTTTCTCTTTTTATTAATTTTCTCTCAAGTTCTAAAATATTTTAGAAATTGTTTTATTTATTTATTTTTATTTTTTTTTTTCGATTTTTCTTGTCGCTCGTTATATCGACTATGGGAGAAGAAGTGACGTCTTCGGTGCCACTGAGATGCGCTGAAGGTGTTTCACCCCTCTCTCTCATGAGGGACGAGCACACCAGTCACGCGGTTTCTCTGGTCTCTTCTTCGCCTTCTTTCTCCTCACGTTCTTTCTCGCGTGGTCGGCGAAAAAGTGTACGGGGAGGGAAAGGGACCCACGCAGGCAGATAGAGAAAGAGAGAAAGAGACGCGGCTGAACGCGGAGAGGGGAGACACCCTTCATCCTTGAGGTGGGGTCCCAGCTACCCCGCTCTACTACCGCTTCACGAGGATCAATACACCGACCGAAGTCCCTCGCCTGCACGCCCGCTCTGCTGGCCAAACCTGCTGGTAAGTAGTCTCTGCACACGCCGAGTCTCCGGGGAGAGAACCTTCACAGGCTCTCTTCTCTCCTTCCAGACTCTCGCGCTTCCGTCAATTCTGGTCGATCCAAAATCGCGCCCTCGTTCGAATTCGAACGAAAATCGTTTTCGATGCGCGTCGAGATTTCGCTTTCGAGACGATATTAACCGAAACCTTCTTTCCCACCCACAGCATCGCGATAGCGTGACGTGGTCGACGTTTAACCTCGTTCGACCTGTTGCTCGCGCGATAGAAAAAAGAAGTTCATTTAGCGGTTTGATTCTATTTGAGAGCAACGGCGAGGCGTTTAACGTTTCTCGTTAAATACAGTGCATATGTATCAAACTGAGGGCATATGCCCTCGAGAGCTTAGTTTCGGCACTCGAGATTATTTACACGACGATACGTCTGGGGGAAACACGTGGTGGTCCAAAACGCTGCCGGCCACCCGAGTGGCTCGTGTTATTATTCCCGTCTATTTTCTCGTCTATTTTATCACACAATCAGCCATTACAAAGACTCAAAAATATATATATATAATATATATATATATATATATCTCTTCGAGAAATATGTATATTATCTCTTCGATGACATATAATTAATAAGATTAATTAACCCCCGCACGCACGCGATGTCCGCCCTATGTGTATAACAATGGGTTTTCGATGCGTGGAACAAAATTAAAATATGATTTTAATTATAATTTAATGTCCACATATCTCGTGTTTGATATCTAATTATTGATTTAATCGAACGAAATTAAAATAACTTGGTAACGGCAGAGATTTGACGTATTTTAAATTTTTTCAATAAATTGTAAAGAAGATAGGACTCGATGCTTTCATTATAAACTTTTCGTGAAGCTATTTAGACGATAAGGAAAACCTCTTGCGTTGTTTAATTCACAGTAAAACCTCGTTCAAAATTTATAAAGCATTTTTGACTGGATATCTGATTAGATACACTTACTATTTTTTTATATACTCACTCAGAAACCACCAACTGTAAGAAGAATCTAGTTTGACAAGTAACGGTCGAGGCACCAAACGTATAAGAATATATTTCACATTACGGGACAATTACAACAAAAACATTTCTTCCTTTTACGCTTAAATGTACTTTCGTTATATTTGCAAAAATAATATTCTCATATTCGACATTCAATTCCTCTCAAAGAAGAAATTTCCCAAATTTCTCAAGTTACACGCTTTTTTCTGATCCACACGCAATAAAACTCTTATTCATACATATTATCATTATATTATCGTCTTTCGTATCACGAGAATTCTATTTGTCGAATATCATACCGAAGATAAAGCGGCATCGATATGATCGTGACGAATCAAGTAAATTGAGTCAAGTGATCGCGACAAAAATCGAATTTCGACATATCGCAGCTGGAATGTCGACAATTTTGTCTAAATGAGCGAAATTTTTTCAGTAGAGTTGTACGAAATATAATCACGCGCTAGGAGAATCCCTTCTGTCCGCGTTTATAGCGGCTTCGCAGCCTGGTGCGCAGCAACGGCGAGAGAGGTCAGAGTCCGGAGTGAGCGACAAAATTGCGAGGGGAATCGTTCGGCGGGAACGAGCGACAGAGACGGGAGAAGAGAGCTGGAGGGCTCGCCCAGGGTGGCAGCAACCAATGCTTGCTTGTGACGGCTAGTGATGATACTGGCAATGGTGTGGTAACGGACGCGGTTGGTAACGGACAGTTTATGATATTTTGAATCACACTTGCACTCGGGGAGATTATCTGAAGTTATCAAAAAAAAAAAAAATTTTTTTTTGATGTCCAAAGATCCAGACACACGATCGCATTGCGCGTATTATTTCGAATTGATACTTTGATCTTCTTCGAACACGGAATAATGAAATCATTATTATCGGGCTTCTTTAAAAATAAAATATTGTACAAATAATTGCGTTGGAACAAGTCGGAATGTTCGACACAATTCGTCTTATCGAGGAAAGGAAATTCGATTTCAAACAAATTAAGATAAGGAACTTCTTTTAAGTTATCTCAAAAGCACTTGTGTGTAAATAAAAAAAACATTAATATCTATTCTATATGGAATTTTTTTTATCTCGCCGTGGACTTAGCTTTGTTTTCAGGATTCTTTTTAAACTTAATAGAACAGATAAGAAATACTTAGTCTATTGTTGCAAGTAGGTACCTACTGTCGTACTTGTATTTTATTTTCTTTCGTTATTTGAAGTGCGAGAGCACAATTATAGATTCCTTCTGCGATAATAAAATATTTGACGACTCGTGAGATTCCTCGCAGAACAGAATTATAGATCTTCTTTTTCGAAATTATTAAGAGTTGCATGCAAATAAAGTTTTTTTGCACGACAGAAATCGAGCTCAAACACTCCGAGCGGATAGCTCTGAGCGTTGATGCGAGTTTCCGCCATGGTGGTACCGTCACGCACCCCCATCGATACGTGTCGTACAACTACACGACCATGAAACACGCACACACGCACGCACCTTGATGTCCATGGTTGAAAGAGCCGTGCGCGCAAACATACATACACACACACACACGCGCGCGCTTACATACATACATACACAGTGGCCGCAGAGTTCTCATAAACCAACATCTGGTTCCTCGCCTGAGGGACTCACGAGGACAAAGAAGACCTTCCCTTTTTCTTTTCGAAGGCCTTGAAGTTGGATTATATGTGTCCTACGCACTTTCTCTCGGACAAGCAACCACAAGTTCCGCAAAAGTTCTGTCAAAAATTTTGTCTCTCAAAAATGCGCGGAAACAATGCTGCGCGCAACTGTCGGAAAAGAAAAGCGCGTTCGAAATACGTCGAAAATACGCAACGCAAAAGTCGTTTTATGCGATTCTAAAGTTCGTTTTTTTGTTCACGCATATCATGTTTCATCTAAAAAGATTTATCTATAAAATACACACACAAACAAATTCTATTTGTAGATTCCAATTAAATTATGCGTACATTTAAATTTAATTGAATATTACAAATCTAATTTTTAAATTAATTTATAGAGCAAAGCTGCTTTTTTCTTCTCCCCTAGAGAGTATTTTTTTTTTTTTAAACGCGCAGAATTTCGAGCGAGCGCAGGGTCGAAGGCGTGGACATGATCGGAGAAATAATCGAGTCGAAGGACTGAATCAAGCTCTCTCCCAGTCGGTACCGTGGCACAGGCGGTGACTGCACATAACGACCCTTGCGGTACCGTTTCTATGGTACCGTTCGCGGGGATTAACGCCCCTCCGCGTCATCGCAGACGTTCCACTTTCACCCGGTTGCTGCCGCCGCTGCTGTTACCGCCACCGCCGCCACTGTCGCCGCCGCTCCAGGGTGAGATCAGCCTTGGCCTGAGAACCCGTGGAAACTGGATAGCCTTCCCATAAAACACGCGCGCGCGCGCATATATTGGTCGAGCGTGTATTATAATTATACCGGGATCTTGCACGTGTGTGTGTGCGTGTGGCACACGGGGAGAGCACTCGGAAAAACCTTGCTCGTCGATCCTATCGATCCGATCAATCTCACCTTCGGAGAGGGGTAGCTTCTTTTAGAAGACGTCTCGAAAATACAAAGCATTTATTATGTAGAATCACGAAGATGAGGAAGGGAATTGAATATTTGAGAAAATTGAAAAAATAAAAATAAGTTCAATACAATAAAGAAGCCGCTTTTTTTTTTGTATAGATGTACTATACAAAAGAACACACATATTATTTTCGCGAATACATTACAAAACATCGTTTCTTCCCTTGACAAAATAGCAAAAATTTTCAACTCTGTGTAACTTTCAAATAAAAAATATACGAGATAAATTAACCACGAAATATTTACACTTAATCTCGATAAATATAGCTTTTATCTCGTCAGGTATACTTTTTTTTCCTCAATATATCGACGGCAATGCACGGTAAGATCGAAGTAACGTCTTGATACTGATCCGTCCGGTATCATAAACGCGTAAATACGAGAGGAAGTTTACACTTAACGCCATAAGCGACATATCGTTTGCCTGCGAAAGTCCGTTAACGTCATATAATATTCACCGCATTTGTCACGAGACATTAGAGAACAAGCTGTAGAAATTGTTTTTCAAACACAGATTTAAATTTGCAATTTTCCCCGCGCACTCGTAACGCAAATACGATAAACCAGCTTTCTCTCAAAGTTGTGTTTGTTTTTTCATTTTTGTGACTTCTAATCGATTTGATGTTTTTTTTTTCTAAGAAAACAATTATGTAACTGAATTTTTCGTAATTTTACTTAAAATGCTTCGCAACGATAATGAAAAATTGCATTGAGAAATTGCATTTTTTTATAATGCAATGTAACGTTACGTGAACACGGGTCTAGGGGGAAGGGGGTAAAGTATTTACGAAGCAAAACACGGAAAAAATAAGAGACTCTTTTGTAGATAAACGTGGAGAGAGAAAGAGGTTGTGACGAAGGAGAGGACGCGTTGCAGAAATAGTCATCTTGTTATCGACACTACCGGTTGCTTATCGTCCCACGGTCAATATTTCGTTCCCTCCGCTCTCTTTTTTTTTTCCTCTCCCGTCGTCTCTCTTCGACTCTTCTCTGTCTCTCCACTCCGGTGTATACCCGACGTCGTTAGCGCGCATTTGCGCGCCCGTCAGCGTACTCGCCACTTATCCCGGTTTTATCAGCCGATAACACCAATCACGACCCATCATACAGGAGACGGTCACGAAGGAAAATGGGAGTGTATGTGCATTTTCTATGTCGAAGAGAAATAATCTTCTAGCGAGCGAAATCTGACGCATCGCATAAGAATGCGCCATCCAATGGTGTCAAATTCGCAGATTAAAAAAAAAAACAAAAAACAAATTACATTAAGCTTACACGAGCTTAAAACGTATTTGCATTCTTTAATGTTTCTGGAATTTCCATTTCTATTCTGTGTAAATATCAAACATTTTATGTAGTTTTTCGCATTCTGTTGCAATCAGTGTAAATTGCAATTATTCAATTTATCGTTTAAACGGAAAGGTAAATAAAAAAAATGCAATAATTTTCATCGCTAGTTTTGTTGTTTTCTGCGATCTCGCACGCAGCGAAATACCTTTCAATTTATAAAAACTGAATAAAATTTGACAAACGATAATACTGCACAGATAAAAAAAATCCTACTTTTAATTAGAACAAATATTACAGAATCTAACGACTTTTACGGTTGCGTTTCGACGTTTTTTTGTGCGATTTGCGCAAATTTATATTCGCGTACGCACCATAGTCAGCTGTTCTTTAGCTGCGCTGTTCGATCATGTATTCAATTTACACAACGTGATTAACAATTAACCATGAATATGGTACTCACCATTTAATGCTCTTCTTTATTATGTTGCTGACGACCTTTTGCGACTTTCTGGATGATATAACGGGAGCGTCGTTGAACTTCCTTGATTTTATTTTCTCCTCTCCGGAATTCTTCTCGTAAATTTGTCGCTTTCGCTTTGTCTTGACGTCGTTGTCGTCTTCAGCGATCACTTTCACCGAGTTCTCGATCCATTCCACCACATGATCCTCTTGATCGGCCGACAACGCCGAGTCGCCTCCCAGTTCCTCTTCATTTATCAGCTCGCTAACGGCGGTTGGAGGACCGACGATTCCAACTTCCGAACTTTCTTTCGTCTTCTTAGAAGATTCCGTAGAATTTTCCTTGTCTTCTGCGTTCTCTTCAGCCGCGGATTGTTCCCTATCATCCGCTGCATCGTCTGTTGTAACAGATTCTTCGTTCGTTACAGTCTTTTGCTCTTTTCTGTCGTCTTCACTGTCGGTCGCAGGCGCGCTAACAGGCCTTTGGATCATCTGCATGCGTAAATCCTCGTGTACGACCTTCAAGATCTCGTCCAATCTTTCGTCAACTTCAGGGAACGCTGCCGTGTTATTGAGATATTCTCCGTCTTCGTCACTGATAGATTTTGATTTTGCAGAACAGAATTTTTCGGAACTGTTCTTCTTGGTTTCTGATTTAATCATCTTGGAAGCTTCTTCTTTTTCTTCCTCTTCTTCTTCAAAATCAGCTTTCTTCTGAGGATCTCCGTTGCAATCTGCTGTACAAGTTTCTTGAAATTCCTGTTTGGAGTCGTGTGCATCCGCAGATTCCACATCTTCTTTTTCTTTTTCAGAAGTGTTGATGTTTTCAGCTTCTTCAGAAATTTTATCAGTGTCGAGTAGTAGTTCCTGCTTTCCCTTCTCATTACAGACAACTGTTTTACTGGCTGCAGATGTTGTTTCAGACAACTCATCGTTATCTGCAGAAGGCTTGGAGCCTTCTGTAATATTTTTTGCCATTATATCAGATATGCTCAAAGAAAATCAGTTTTCAAACATCTTAACTTCAAAACTCAAATAATAACTTCCTAATGTACCAAATCTATGTCGTTACCAAATGAGTGTCGAACATACTGTGTATGGATTGGAAAGTGTCCAATGTTTCCCATAAGCTTTTCTTCTGGTTTCACTCTTTGGCTTGTTTCCTGCAATAAAACAAAAACACTTTTAAAAATTGTAGATCACACACAAGTTACAATACAAAAATATTGAAAATATATATCTTATTGTTGATTATACATTATTATTGTTTTCGACATTGTTGCAAGATAAATATCACTTTCATGTCAGAAATAAATATACATAGAGGTATTTAGAGCAACGAAGTATCAGCAAATGATGGTTTTTCAGTAAATGATGATCGATAAAGTCGTTCTCTGCGCCATCGAGCGAATGCTACGAAGTTAGGAAGCGTCGTGTACATTGCACAATTCAATTTACCGCACAATTTCGTATAAAAATGCCGACATTAATCATCAGTTTCGCACTATGTTGACTGTATTAACACAATGGAAAAGACGTTCGCAGCCGCGTGACACGAAGAAAATTGTTGCGCAACATCGTTTCGTGACCCAATAGTTCAAACCGCACACGACACATTCAAACTAACGACACGTTCAATAGACATTGATCGTCATTCGGACTATTCGCACGTTCCATTAAAATACAAGAACTCCTTTCTCCGCCGCAAAAATATGATGTCTCAGTAAAGCTGTCATCATTCTCGCGGGGGAAGAGGAAAGGAGGAAAAAAAAACAATTGCCTCTTTTTCCCACTAGCGCGATATTCATTTGGGAGTAACGTAATGACCTGTCACTTCTGTCGCAAGTAAATTCATGTTTTTTTTTTCCAATCGTTCGGTCTTACGAGAGAGAAATTTCGGAATATATCTCGGACAATTTGTCACTCCCGTAAACGAGGAATTCGTCTTACGTACGTCGTTAAACGTCTCGAGAATTTTTTTTTTTCAAGCCGGAGAAGATTGCCGCATCGCAGCAGCGTCGCGCGGTCTCTCGCTCAATAAGTCTACTGTTCCTTTCGAGATTATTTTTTTTCCAATTGCACTTACGATATCGACGCAATTCCAGGAGCGAGATTCGACCTCGAACTCCAATCAACGTCGCGACACAATTCGTACGACACACACGATCGCTCTGCGGAGGAGCTTGTTTTTTTTTTTTTTTGTTTCGCAAAGATGAGCAAAACGAGAGACACAGCGCGAACGCGCTTAACCTCACTTTGTCGCGCGGACCCCCCTCCGAGACGATGTCTCGATGTCACGACGGCAATCACGACGGGACGCGACAACGAAAACGCCGACGTGCGACATACGGAAAGATTCGAAATGAGACCTCCCACGTACCTAATGTAGCTTTGGGATTCTTCTGTTGCGGAGAATGCGCGGCGGCGGCGGCGGCGGCGGCGGCAACGACGACGAGTTCCGTATCAGAGCCTGTCCAGAGCTTGTGAAAAGCTCGGCTCAACAAAGACAGCTCGAGTCGGCGTCGAAAAAGACTGTGTCCGCGCGCGAGCAATTGTCACCGTTAACGATAGAGGAGAGAGACACGCGAACGCGATCTTCTCGCGAAAAAAATTCCACGACGCCGGAGAAATACGAGAGAGTACGCACAAATACATAAACGCGCACGCACACATATATGCGAGCAAAGAAATCGCAATCCGACTTGAGGCTAGTGACCTCTATGCGCCGTTCTAATCAACCAATGCTACCAACCTGACTGGGGAAACGGAGTCGGTCAGAATGCGCGCGTCGCGCGGCAATTGTTACATGGAACCCGCGACTTAACAATTCGGCCGGTTTTTGCAAAGATTGCACGAAAAAATCAAGCGCGGACAATGTGGAAACGCGGATCACATTCGCGTGAGCTTCAGGTATTTGATTACAGTTCGTATCTTTCGAAGAATCAGTAGTAACATCACATCTTGCTCGAAACACGATACGAGTTGACTCGGAATACACGTGAATAAGATGCGCTTGTACGAGATTTTACAGCGTCGTTAGCGTCACTCGCTGATGTGTGAGCAAGAAGATACACAAGAATATTCTAAAAACAGAGAAATATCTAAAATTCGGAAAAGAGAAAACTTACCTACGCGTAGAAGAATCAGCGATGTGACCTTAGCAACTCTTCTCGATCGAATTCGATACTTCGATAATCGAAACGTGTGAAAAGGTCGCCAGTTGGCGCCGCGCAGCGCAGTCACCGGTTTCTCGCACTTGTTGCAAGGACATTTTCGCGGGTTATGGCGCGAGTTCGTCGCGAATATTTCTTTTGTTTCTCGCCGCGGGTGAAATAATATGTCGCGTGGCGCGCAACCTCGCTCGTGTTTACACAAAACGCCAGTCGCGTTTTTTGTCGAACAACGTTGTTGTTTTTTGCTCTCGCGGCTCTCGGAAGCGTTTTCGTTTAACGCGCGGCCACAATTCGTCGATATCGCACACGTGTGCGCTGTTTCCCGTGCATTTCAACGCAGGCAGTGCGAATTGAATCGGACAAAACGAGGGATAAGGAATCAAATTCAGCTGAAACGTGCCGGTCTCGGAATGACGTCGAGGAAATAACTAGCTGGATGTACATGGCGGAGCGGAGCGGGATTTTAAATTGAAGGAGCGTCCATTTTGAAACGTCGTCGAGTTAAACACATCGGAGCATATTGTATCTTTACGACGATCTTCGAAAATGCAAGGTAACGACGCTAACGATAAGCGTGTTGGTTAATAATTATTTTTAGTCGTCCAAAGTAAGTTTTACGAGTTTTGTCTTTTTTTTCGCTGTCGACACTCGCGATTTTTTACGGTTTCTTTTTTACGACATCTGTCGTTAATCATTTGCGCTGTTTACGAGGTGGTATGTGCGGTCGTAAAAACAATCATACGAAATGAAAAAAAAATATCGAGGTGTGAGAGAGTGGGGAGACACTCTTGAGAGATAGAGAACGTCGTGTAAGACGGATAAGAGACACGAAACGACATCTACGATGTTGTTGTATTATATTTACAGATTATTCGTAATTTATAGTCAATAGTAATTATATATATAATATGTATATATATATATATATATATCAACAAAATAATATTTTATGGTCACATATTCTTACGTTTTGCTAATAAAATCTAGAGACTAAACAGTCACAGAATTTCGATTTCAGCTAAAAAGTTTTGGTGACACGCCTAGCTTGCGGGATCGTCGGGTCGTCCGGATCTCGCGCGCGCTCGCTTTCTATCTAACAATAAATAAACAAACAAATACAAGTGTTCTATACATTCCACACGCATCTCATTCCGCGCGCTAGGAGCGATATATCATTATTTTTTTGTTTTTATATAATATTTTATGCCACGATCGCAGATAAAAACGAGTATACGGCGACGATCGACCGACGCGGGTGTTCTTTCAAGAATCCTGGAACTCTGGAGTCACGAAATAACTCGCGACGATTATCAGGAGCGATTGGTTAGCTTAACAAGAAGTCTTTTGCATACGAAACAAAAAAACTCATATTTTTTCTTCGAAAGAAAAGAAAAAGAATGCGAACGAAATAAATTATGAAAACTGGCGATATCTAAACGCGCAATCTCTCAACACGCATTCCCCGTCTCTGTGTACGTATGTGCAATATGTATTGCGTATTACTTACGTGGATCACTATATAATCTGATCTTATAATAAGTCAGCCTTGACACTTCGGACTTCTACAATTAAAAACTTCCTTGCAAATTGGAACGAGGTGAAGGCGTAAATACAAGTATATTTAAACTGTCGCCGCTTATACTTCGCGAGCGTTATATGTGAAACAACTCGTTTTTTTTTTTTTTTCAATGCCACACAGTGTCCCATTCGGACTTGAGATAGTCTTCAACACAGTGGTATAACGCGTATCGCCTTACTGATGGCGAAACGGGGTCGTTGTCTTTGTTTTTTACCGCGGCTTGTCGTCGCCGTCGTCGTCGTGTCGTCATCGTGTGATTGTCGTAGGTGTGTGCACGTTAAAAGAGCCACGGTGTGGCTCTTAACGAGGTCGCCGCGAATAACGCAGCTAAATAACCGCATGCGACCGTTTCCGTCCCGGAATTGGAACGGGCGAACCGTCTGGACGATCGCCTCCGCGTTTTATCTGCTATCGTGGCGCAACCGGTATGTGGCATAATCGGATATCAAAATGCGTCTCGCGCATTGCCGCCGTGTTTACGCCCGGGGAATCGGTTACGCTTCGGTTTCGCCGAACAGATAAGAACAATTCGTTCCGGTGACGCCTAAACGGTGAACCGGTGCGAATAATCCGTCTCTTCTGTACATCGTGATGATGCAAATAAAAAAAAATAAAATAAAATAAAAGAACAGAAGGTTCGATTAGTCACAAGACACGACATTATTCACATTCGGCAAAAATCGACTCGGTTATTGATGGACTTGGTCGATTATCAGACAATTCGCTTTTTTTTTCTCGCAATAGATACATACATATATCGTAGCTCCGACTACACAATATCTATACAATGGCGGAAAAGACAATTACTCATGTTTGATTAATCATGATTGATGATGTCGCGAACGACATCAACGTGACTGCCAATAATACAACTTCGGTTATCATCGACGGTTTTAATTAATCGAACAGACACAGAGTTCATACTGTTTCTCTCTCAATCATAGCTATGTAGGTACGGTATACAACATAGACGCGGAGAAAAAGAATCTTCTCGTCGCTCATCGCCGAGTGTTTCGCGCTTTATCAAATTGTCAGATCATACGAAACAGAGCGAGCGAACAACAAGTATTGCACATTTTTTAGTTTGTTAACTTCTCTAGAATGTGAACAAAAAACAAAAACAATTAAAACTTAACGTAACGTTTTTCTCTCTTTGATGTCGCATTTGAATTTCCTCGCAAATGACGCGGGAGGGAGAGACACGCGTGATTCGAATTGTTTTGCTTCGCTGATTCGCGTCGGAGCGACTAAAAGACCACAGATCTCTCCGCGTGCACAATATGAGAAAACGCTATACTCGAGTTCGACGTCAGGAATTGTTTCCGCCGTGGTTTACAAGCATCGGATGTCGAGCCCGATAATCGGTATCGCGCGGCCGCGGTATCCCGTGTACTCGTACTGCGTGTTCGACGTGGACACGAGCACTGTCTGATTTCGTGTATGTATAAAATACCTTTTTCCCTACCTAAATAAACTATCTACACGCTCTATCATGGCTCTCCTCGCCATTCCTTCTCTCCCTGCAACATTCACTTTTTTTTTTTTTTTTTTTTCAAATAGCACCCATTCGCGTCACGCACGTTTTCGTTTTTTTTTCTTCTTTTTCGCGTGTCTCTTCATTCCTTTGCCTCCTTGAATATTCCGATACGCGATATATGAAACGAGATATTTTTATATACACGTAAACGAAGATTGTAACATTTTCATGGGAATTATTTTGACATTCCTCAAACGAAGAAAACGCAATAACGCACGATCGATGTGCAATAATCGCCCATAAAAATAAGTTTACACCAAGAAAATTTTCCATTCTACGAACATGACTGTGCGGAAAAAAAATTTTCATGAACGCACTTGCTCTAATATATTTAAAAGATAGTGTGTCTTCGAGATTTTTCATTATTGACAAATGAGTCACCAATAGTATATTACGTCATCCATATGATATATTTCCAATTATCTGTGACACTTGAAATTAAAAACCGCACCGGAAACAAGAAACACTGATTGTATTTAATCATTTGGTGCGCGCGCGATACTATGTTTAATAAAAAAAAAAAAAAAAAACCCAAATCGAGTTCTTCGCACGACGTGAGTTCACGCGATTACGTTCTAAAATTTGTTTTTCACTGCATCATAAATTTTATCACTTTCGTCGTACGATTTATCACTTTTGTCGTACGATCGTAGAGTATTGTGCAACAGCGCCTACTTTATTTTTAATTTATCATTGCCCCAAAAACACGATTCGAGATGTTTTTTACAAACTTATTATCGCACGAGATTTATGAAGAAAGTGATAATAAAAAATTGATTAGGAAAAAAAAAAGCTTCGAAGCAAAAATAAAACTGCCGACACGGCAGTTTGCTGACAAATAACGATTTCGTTCTAAAGATCGTAGATAAAGCTTCTAACGCTTTTGTATATACGTTCTCAACGGGAGGCTTCGTTCTCAAAGAATATTTATGACGAAAATCGGCGTGAGTATATCGAAGTATCGGAGCGCGAGGAGCCGAGAGACGCGTGTTACGTCGTTAATTAATGCAGATGGAGAACGATTACACGCCGTCCGTGGATTACATTTGATTATAAGAGTCGTAAATGTTATTTAATCGTGACGTACAATTTTCGTAAATTAGTTACGATCGCCGTGACGAGATTTCGTCGCTGCGAGCAAGCAAAAATAGTGTCACACGTGTTAATTATGCCATAAAACACGTTAAATTGGTATAACAAATTTGTATACGAAGTAACAAGAGAGAACACACGGTAACGACCAACAATATAAGAACAAAAATTATCATTTTTACGCTATACGAAATAGAAAAGTCGAATAAAACAGTCGAATATTTCACTTCGATCTAAATAGAATGCATCGCGGAAAAACATTTTTGCTGGACAGCATAGAGATTAGTTACCATATGGTCAAGCAAAAAACAATTTGCTAGATCTAATTAAGTTTGTGGCTTTGCCAAAAACATTTTTTTTTAGCGAAACAAAAAATTCGACAGACTCAGCCAATTTTTCTTGCTGGTTATACAACAGCAAACCTTTTTTTTTTTCGTGATTATATCTCGACAATATTTACCACCAGAAAAGGAGAAAGAGCATCTGTAAAATCTATAAATACACGTGTGACGAGAAATGTAAATTTTCAGTATCTCTTCTGGTCGACGACAGCGTGTATCGTAATACACTCGCAAATTACAGAGGTAATATAATCCCATTACGTACACACAGCGCAAAACAGCGGAATATTTCAAACTTTATACAAACATAAGAATGTAATTCTATTATGTCTAAAATCCTGTTACGAATTCAACTTGCGTATTAGTTTGTGGGTATTAAAACTCTAATCAGCTTCCGCCGAATCAAGTCGGTTATCAGCGTATAAAGCGATAAAAACGCACTGGAGTAACCTCGTTTTGTTTAACGCAAATATTTTCGTTTGGAAATTATTCGAATGGAAATAAATTGTCAATAATCGGCAGAAACAAAATTGCCTATACGCGCGTTTCTTACTTGATAAAAAAAAAAAAAAAAAAATTTTTTTAATCGAAACAGATAACGTTGTAACAAAACAGAGAGACCGAGTCTCATCGCGGCGTTCGCCGTGTTCGTTTTACACTTTGTGTCAAAGATCTCTACGGAGTTGAGAGAAAACCACGAAGTGTTATACTGTTAAAACAAATAAAAGAAGAAACAAAGCCGCGCGCAGTTTTACGTAACATCAACGAGTTATCACGCGAGAAAATACGTTCTTTTATCATTCGCTGTATAACTTTAAATGTTATGTCGATAAATGAGGCGCTATATCAAAGTTATAATTTGCGTTATTACAAAGTTGCGTAGTTCTTCACACACATGTTTTTATACGTCTGACCTATACAGTTTTTTTTTTTGATACTGGTTGACTGATCTTGTGACTTGTCTTGACTCTCGATTATGATTCTATATACGCAGATATGAGAATATATCCCCGATATACAGAAAAATATATATATACTTTTTTGTTTTGACTTCGCTAAAAAGAGATTTCGTGGAGTTTCTCAGTCATAGCACATCGTTTTCTAATCTACACTACTTAGTCTTATCGCTTACAACATCCGCGCATGATTTTATCACATGATTTACTGCCCCTTCTTAGTAGTAGTAGTTTTAAAAATGTTTCTCGAGTGCGATATAACAAGATATTTTGCGTACACACACTCGATCTTTTTAAACATGCCGTTCAGTCCCGTTCTTCATCCGTTTTACTTCGTTATTTTTTACTTTGCTGACGATATAAAATATATTATATAGTTCCGGTTACATATAAAAACATAAATAATATTCAGCTAAGTTTTAAGATCGATGCGAACCAACATGCCGGATGTGCAAATATATTTTTTTTTAATGTGTAAATTAATACACATGAAAATTCGAAAATTAGCTGAACATCATTATCACGAGCTTTAAAATTCGTTATAAATAATATTCATATATTATATTGTACTATAAATTTACATAACATACATATACATGTTTAGAAAAAAATATCTATATAAAGGTACGCATCTATTAATATAATTTTTTTTTTTACAAATAATTAATATAATTCTGTTTTTTGATAAAATGAGAAACCATTTATATTTTCATATTTTTGTTATTAATTTGCAAAGTTTTGGATAGAATAATTTAACATTTACGTCGCGCACAAATACACGGTCGACTAATGACGGCTCGAAAGAAAGGATATATAGCATCGAATCGGCCTCCTCGACTGAATATCACGTAGAGTTTGTTTGCGAAGTTCTGCGGTGCGATCATTCCGCGAAGATCCTTGCCGGCGTGCTTTTCTTCATTCGCATTTCTCGACGAGCAGCCGAAACCGTGTAAGAAGTGGCGTCGCGGCGTTCCTTGTCCCATCGCGTTCCTTTCTCCCGTAAAATGCTTCTTTCAGAATCGCCGGTCTTCAGGACTTGCGGTCAAGGTCGAGATCATGATGACGATCAGGAGGCGAGAGTCGTCCTGTGCCAGGAAACGTGCTGCTGTTGCGCCTGCTGATACTGTTGCTGCTGCTGTTGTTGCTGATGTTGTTGTCTCTTCTGACTACAAACAAAATAACAAAAATCCCATTTCAATACTTTGATCGATGTTACATATGTGCTTCTACAAAGTAACACGCGAACGTTTTTTTTTTCTTCAGAAAAAAACAAACGGAAAAACAGTCGCGATGATTGATTCGATCTATCTTTTGCGCGTAGGATAACATTGACACGCGAACGCCGCGGAAATAATATATCGTGTCGTTGTTTAACAACACGAGCGTCTTGATTGTCCGCAAAAACGACATTACATCAGTACCAAATTACGGAACGCGCGCCGATTTAACGATGACAGTCCGATTTAATGACGGTTCTCTGTATATTTTTGTTCCGCGTTGCAAATACGCGTCAGTGTATATATTGCAGTATATTACCGATAAATAACAATTATAAACCGGAATCGCGGAAGAAAATAACATCGTCGTAAATAAAATTTCTCATTACGTCAGAATTGTATTTCGTGCGATGCCCAGAAGATTGAAAATATATAATTTAAAAAAACACACACAATTACTCACAACATTTGCACGCTTTTGCAACTATGTTCGAGAAACACGTTTTTAATCGGAATAGAATTTTATTGTTACGTCGAAAGCGTAAACACACATTGTGCAACGAACGACTGGAATTCATCCGCTATGACGAATCGCACGAGGCGGCTAATTATATAATACTTACAATTACTTTACAAGATTAATTATTACTTTACAAGATACCGCTCTCCGCGAGAGATATTAATGTGTGTCTATTTTGAACGGATTGTAAAACTCTCATTAAAATATTCTATCTCAACAGCTGCTGCGTAACGCGCTGACAACATTGACGCAATCGCCGTGTTAGCGTCGAGCCGCACCGTTGTCGGAGCGGCTCACGGTGCTACGTGCCGCACACGTCTCGGCTGATCAATTAGGACACACCGCTTAATTAAGAGCACTTTTCCTACATTATAATGCAACGATGAGCAAAGGTAATCGGGACGATTACTCGCACGCGACTCGAAGCTGAAAGTCGCGCGCCCGTTACGGCCTCTCCCCCGGCCGCACCGTCGACATATGGCGGATTCTCACGGTTTAAAACAAAATGCACGAAAGAAATATATACATACATATATATATAGTAACGCGAAAAAGCAAAGTCATTCTTTCCGTTTACTGCGTAAACGGAGGAAATATTGCACCGACAACATCCGAAAGAAAAACGCGTTTCTCTCCCTTCTCCGTTGTAAAGCGCTTCTCTCATGACGGGAAATAATTGCGGTACGTTTTAATACCTTTTTGTTCCGGCATACACACAAATACACGATTTTCATCGTAATCATAATAATGTCCGCGAGATGATAGCTCACGTTCATTGCCATTCGGAGGTACCGTTAAGTGTGTTCTTTATATAATGCCGGGAAACCGACTGCTAGCCGGTGTGCAGAGGGAAGGGGAAAAAAGACCGGGGTTGATTGTCACACTGTGTGCACATTTACAGCGAGGGTACCGAATGTCTAGCCCACGCCTGTTATAAAATAAAGAAGAGAGAAAAGGGAAATCTTAAGTAAGATTATTGATCAATTATTCCGCGGTCGACCCAAGGGAGACTTACTTAACTAACACCAGCAATCTAAGCTCTATAGAAAAGAATAGTCTTCTCTATCAATTTGTTAAGTGAGATATGAGCTTGTTTGACTAATTATATACATACTCTGTTAACTTTTAATCCCAGTCTCGCGACGCATCTTTTCTCTCTCTGTCTCATATTTTTCTCTTCATTTTTTGGGGCGAAATTGAGGGTTCTGCGAGAAAAGAGCGCGTGGGGACGGACGGACAAGAAAGAACAACATCCGGGATTTGCGGCTTATCGTAATTAATGGTCACAACGGGAGACGGTTCGTAATCCCGGTAAAACGTTACGTTAAAAGAGTGTAATCGGATGACGGATCGAAAGTTGAGAACGAAAAGTATCATCAACCCCGCGAGTAAAAAGTTCTTTGTTGCATCTCACTCTCGCGCCCCAATGACTTCTCCTTGTATAATGAAATAGACACACACACACACACACATACATACATACATACATACGGTGTCTACTCACACATTTAATTCGACGACGATAATCCATCCGCGCTTGCCTCGCCACGATTTGAAATATGGATGGCCGAGTTTCAAAGGCGCCGTAGACACACGTCTCTCTCGTGACTCTCTCCCTCCCTCTCTCTCTCTCTCTTTGAAAAACGGATACACGACGGTCAGTATGAAATATGAATTTCCGATCGAAGGCTCTTCAGAACTTCGTACTTTATATTGCGGGAGAGAGAGAGAGAGACTCTCTTTCTGCGAAACGAGATCTAAATGCGCGTATGGATAGGGGTGAATGAGGGGTATCGATATCGACGCGACTAGTTGAATTATCATTGTGCGCTTGAGAGCGTGAGAACGATAAACGTCGTCGAAGCAAGTCGTCGTCGTCGTCTTCGTCCCTTATCGCGCGAGCTTCATGCGCGAATAAAACTCGCGGCCGCACATACCGAACATGTGTATCACTCGCGCGCGATGAAAACACGTGACTCGTGTGTGGTTTTTTTTTTTTCGCGATAAAGGAGATGTCACGGTTTTGTTGACTGTAGTTTGCATTTTCTTGTTTTGCGTTTCTTTAAATTATAGTTCTGCGTATGTACATCATATCGATCGCTTATGGTGTTGTCGCTCGCGCTCTCTGTCTGTGCATGCGTTTTCTTGCAAGTAATATATTTAAATCTCATACCGCGCGACGAATATTAAACGTAACGGTTAGTCGAATATGCATTGCGAATATGTATAAGCGTTACATATGTGAATATAATACGCAACGTCACGTTTTCACTTAAAAAAGAAACAATGTTCAATAAACAAAACGGTGTCCAATAAATAAAAATACGCTTGATATATTGCCCTTTGCATATCCGGAATAGTTTTACAATCATCTATCGAGCGATATTTATTAATTAAGAAGCGCCAACGTTATTGAAATAATATGTAAAGGGAAGAGGGCGAACTATACAGTGGAACCTCGTTTTTTATTTAAACTTTTATTATCCGAAGGACTTGTTGCCTAATTTCTATTATACGAACTTCTAGGTGAGTCTCTATGAACTTTTCTGGTGGTCACCTTTATTAACAACTCGGTTACCCGAACTATCTTGTTCTCCGATCGGTTCGGATGAAAACGAAGTTCCACTGTAAATAAAATGTCCCGTCGAGCGAGCGGTTCGAAAGGAAAAATACGAACTTCAACATGAGAAACGTTATTCAAGTCAAACGTAGACAGAAATAAATATTTAGACATTACATGAGCGGAATTTTTACCGATTGAATTATTACTTGCGATAAGAATTAATTAACAGCACAGACAGCAGGATGAAGATTTTTAACGTTCATATATAAAATTTCATAACTTTAATAAATTATTTGCATCTCATTGAACTCCGCCATTTATATATGTATTATTGAACGCTCGGATTTTCGTGTCTGACGTATCTTGGGAATGTCTGCGGGAAATTAAAACCAGCGTAAAATCTTTTCAATTTTCTGAATGACGCCTCTCTTCTTTTTTAGCGCGTAAACAGTTATTTCGTAAGAAATAAAGCTCGTGAAATAATAAGCGAGATTGCTTAATAACTTCCCCTGATTTGCGTAGGCTCACGAAAGATTCCTCACGAAAGTTCGCACACACGTGCGAACGCTCGCGTTCGGCTTGAAAGAAGTTCCAAACTTTATGTGGGAAAGTTTGTGTGTGTAAAAGAGAGAGCGAAAGAGAGAGAGAGAGAGAGAGAGAGAGAGAGAGAGAGAAATACGTGTAAGGGATGTTTGTGTGGCCGCACGAATGCCGTGTTGAAAATTTGATGAAAACTCGGAGGTGAGGTGTTGCTGATGGCCGCGTGTCGGGCCAAAACTTTCGCACCGTTTATAACCCATTATTGGGCTCGATCGCGGGACGCGATGAAAACTTGTTTTCTGGGTGATGACAATTTTTCGTCTCTTTTCGACTTGTTATTTAATACAATAAAACAAATAAAAAAAAACTCGAAGGACGCGTTTATCAATTACGAAGTGGTTCGTTTCCTGTAGTGTTACGTGAAAAGTTAGAACTTTGTTCTGTATTATCGCATAATACTGGTTTTATTTTACATTTCACTAGAAACGAGTTGTTTTACTTATATAAATGATAATGAAAGATTACAAAGTCAAACTGTATTATCATAATCGAGCACATTAATTATTTATAACAGTATAGATGTCTGTCTGCTGTATATAATATATATGTGTGTAAAAAAAAAAATTTTTTAAAAAAAAAAAAAAAAAAAAAAAACGATTACTTACGCAACGGAAGGTACATTGTTCACTTGTAACAATGTATTAGTCATCACAATTTTTGTTTTTATATATATTTCAAGTGTGTCTTTTTATGATTACTCTTACGTTTCAATAATATATCGCTTATATTGCGTTACAGTTAAGTTTAAATAAATGCAATTCGTCGGTCTTTGCAGCGCAGTTTAGAAAAGCCACGAGTCGATTATTGTTTAAACGTCAAATTCTCTCTTGTTGTGTTTCTAAATTATTTTCGATTAATATATTAAGGTTAGGTGCTTATTGAGGCCACCCGTTGATAAGCTGAGTACTTTTTCTCGTGTCACTGATCGCGTCTTTCCAGCTAAACCACCGTTCAACTGTGCACGATCAAATGTGGGTCGCTTAAAAAAAAAAAAAGGAACGCGTATTAGTGTTGTCTAAACTTTATAGCATTCTCGCTCGCTTAGTTTATAATAAATCGAGTCAAGCCTTCTTTACGCGTTGATAAAACATCAACGGGGGCGTTACGAAATGTAGGAATTATTTTTATACACCCGGTCAATGTGTATAATATTGATTTAGGGTTATCGTTTGACTCGGAAAGTTCTCGGTGAATTCTTCAGTATGCGCGCGAACCGCAGTGTAATGTGTATTGAATTTTTAAAGCGAAACCTCTCGAACACGGTACGAAACTACAATTGCGATGCAATTACACGCATGAAACAATTCGATCGTAATAAATTCGTCTCTAATAACAAAAAGATTGGATTGTCTGAAAGAAATACAAGAGTAAATTTGTTTTTAATCTTAAAATTAGACGCTGACGAAAGTTTTTAATAATTCCGTTTATTGTTAAAACTATTTTTCTTTTTGTTTGCCGATAAAACGATATTACGAGCGGCAAGCGAAGTGCTGCATGAAATGTCTTTTGCGAATACTTGATTGTAGTTCTCAAAACTTGGGAGTCAAGTTCGCGAGGCTACGCGATACACTTCGGGACGAAGAAGCCTCGTGTTACAAAGACGCGCGCCATTCTCTTTCATTTCGCGTACTCGAGTGTATGTCGAGTATGTATATCGGCGTTGCTGGTTTTCATGATCCTAGTACCAGCAGCGACACTACCGGTACTCAGCTTGTAACGACTCTTTGCAACGACGAGCACGATCGATCGAGGTGCTCTCTCGGTCCGCACGTGCGCAGATTACATGCTTTTCCGTCTCTGTCTTTCTCCGTTTTTCCCTCTCTCTCTCCCTGTCTCTCTTTCTCTCTTTGCCCTTTATCGCGCTGTGTTTCTCTGCCTTTTTCCCTGTCATTTGTATTTACCCTTTTCCCTGAGTGCTCTCTCTCTCTCTCTCTCTCTCTCTCTCTCTCCCCCAATTTCTTTCTCTTTCTTTCTCTCTGTCTATCTCTATTCTACTACAACCACGTCATTGCTGGTCGAGGTGAACCCATCCTTCTACACAGAGCCGCCCACGCATCAACAACGCACAAACGCACACACATACGTAACATGCACACATTGATCTGACGGCAAGGACGGATGGAAGCATAACTATGGTGGTGCCGGAATGGCCGGGCGAATCTTGATGCAAGGGGTGAATGCGCGACATAAGAAACGCCACGTGGCTACGTTCGGTCGACACGTGCACGTCCGGCCACCCTTTATTTGCATTGTATTTTTCAGTTATCACCTGAGCAATTCCTTAGACCAAACGCGAACGTCGATCGATTCCTTCGAACGAATCGAATTAATTATTCAAATGTGAAAAAAAAGCACTTTTAAATCAACGTGTGTGTACATTTCGAAAAATCGGTTGTTTCTGGAAAAAAAAAAGTGCGAAAAAAGACGCTCATCGTAAAGGCTTTATCGTCGTCCGGGCTGCGTCTCGCTTTTTTTTCTGCGTAAAATGCCTTTTTCTTGCATTAAAAGCGCATGTTATTTTTCATGAGGGACGAGTGCGCCGCGATCCCCCTTCAACTTTACATACAGGCGGTATACTTTTTTTTTTCTCTAATAAAACACGATCGTCCGTCGCGCAATCATCAAGCTCGTCGTGTCTTAAAATGTCCCTCCACCGCTTTAAAATCCCTCCTCGGATTCGTTGCATTTCTTTTACTATCATCGATCGTCGTGTCTCCGACATCGCGCGGCGACGACGGTTGACGCAATGACGACGACGCCAGCGTCGTCGTCGCCGTCGAAGTAAAAAAGGAAAAAAGTGTGCGGCGAGCCAAACACATACAACATTGTAGTGTCCCGTTTTTCTTTTTCGAGGTTGAAGAGAGAGTTCGTGAGAGTTTACACGCGTGTGCACAACACGCTACTCTTTACCCGTTGTCAGAAACATTGTATATGACAGAGTTCTTTAGACAGAATAACTTTTAATCACCGAGAAAAAGACCACGTCGAGCTGCTCTTGTAACCAGCAAATTGTACTCGTTCGAGTAGCAAGCATGTTAGTTCGAATTGTTCGCCGTTATTAACCCTTGTGTCGTCCGTTATTAGCCCTGAGTGAGAACAATCGTTCTCGGAAAGTCGCGGTATTCTTTCAATAACGAGACTAGCGACAGAGAGAGAACGTCAGTATCGATGCGATTAGTCGAAATTCACAGATGCCGTCCAGGTGGGGCCGAAATAGCATCATCTAGCACTTATACAGACATCACGCACTTCGAGCCGGCTATATATAGGACATCGATCCGCGAAAGATGCCACCAGTTGACCCGCTCCGTGGCGAAATTAAAATCTCTAAAAACAGATCTCTACACATACTCGTACGCGCGAATGTCACGAGCAAAATGCGCTCGCGCATAAATGCGTAACTCGAACGGATTTGTAACTCGACTATATATGCCGGCAGCAGCCAAATATGTAAGTCTGAACGCGTGATGTGTGCAAAGAGAACGGTGTTGACGTTGAATTTCTCGCTGTAAATTCTCTTCGCTAAATTATTTCACATTTACCGGAGCTAATCGAGATTCGACCGGAACCGAGAAGCGTTCTTTTTTTTTCCTCCTGTCGCGCGTTTTTTATTGCGACTAATTTTCGGCGATTAATTGCGCACACCCGGTTTTTTTTTGCGTGTGTTCGCGATGATCTTCGCTCTTTCGAAACACGCACGCTCGATATATCAGAGACGCATTTAGCGCCACGTGAGCACGAAGAGCACGGGGCCATTGTTTGCGAGGAGAGTAACATCGATCCGCGAGACTGCTAATGAAGTACGAAAGTCTCTACGGATCCATGAGCAATACCCCTTCCTCCCCCGCACCGCACGTGGTGCGTGTGTTGTGTCGTTCCGCTTTGTCTCCCTCGGTTGCATAAATACTTCAAGGCCGTGTACCGTTAAGCGTCACCCTGGGGACGAGTGTCGAGAGAGAGAGAGAGAGAGAGAGAGAGAGAGAGAGAGACAGTAAGAAGGAGTTTTTTTTTTTTTTTTTTTTTTTTTTTTTTTAATTATTTATCGTACACTCCGCGAATGACTGATTCCGATGCGAATTAAATATACACGACATTCTGTCTGGCATATAAGAGTCAGAAGTAGACAGGTACCCTTGGGCGCTTAAGCAGGAAAATATCGTTATGAGCAGAGACCGTCGAGTGCGGACACCGTTATTGGATAGAACACATTGGTGTACTCTCGAACTCTTTCAGTGAGTAAGAGAGAAAGAGAGAGACCGTTGACCGGGTAAGCAAAGAGCGCCGCGGCATCGCACCGATCGATTTTTGCGTTCTCTTCTGCATAAATTTCTACTTCGTCTGCTTGGTCTAACTTTGAGTCCACTTATCCTATTTGCCTCCGACAAATATGCAATATATACCGCGACCGACGACGGTTTAGAATTCCCGATTTCTCCCGACCGAACGAATTTAGATTGTTGTAATGCGCCGTCCGACGACGATCGTCGTTTACCTCTCGAGGTTCTCTCTCGGTTTCGCGTCCGGTTGAACGGAAACGAGTTGACGGAACTTCGCGGACAACTTTTTCCCCGAAGTTACTCGACTCTCTTGCAAGCGCTTGTTGCAATTCCACTTCCTGCGAGTAGTAGTCGTAAGTCGAGTTGTTCGGCTCGTGTATGTAATACAAACGGTTCGATCGGAAAGAATCTACAAAGGCACTCTTGATAGGCTATAAAATCACATCGCTTTAGAAATGATGGGCTAATAAGAGACTTGTGAGACGCGATATGTCGGTCGCGATATATACGCAGAGCGCGTATGCGATTTTGAATTGTTGATAAAGTTTACGCTGCGCGAAGTTCACGTCAAAACAACTGCGTCGGTTCTCATTGATATATTTTGTCTAGAAACGTTTCTAAAAACATTTCTGACAAATAAAAGAAAAATACATCGCAGAGAGATGCGTTCTCTCAACAACATTTGTCCAACTGATATTTTTGGACACGGTGTCGAATAAAAAAATGTTTGACGTCGTGTGTCGTTTTCTGCTTGCTCTTGTTCAAACAATCTACTTTTTTAAATTGGCGTGTTTTGCGAATCAGCTTTGATCTTTTTTTTTTTATTCGAGGCTTTTCGTGAATAACAAAAAAAATCGCCTGAAATCCCAATCGGTACGTCAAATTTTGATATCATCACCCTTCTGTACAAACGAGACGGATTGCGGTGTGTGCGCGCTTCCTAGTGATATCCATCGATCCGCTTTTAAAGGGGCGTTCACATCGGCGAGCGATATACCTATATATGTCGGTATTGGCGGGGAGAGAGACGCAGAGACGGAAGGAGATAGAGAGAGGTCTCTCTTTCTCTCTGTCTGTGGCAGTCCCAGGGGACCAATGACCCTCAGTGTCTGGCTCGATCACTGTGTCGTGATGCTCGTCACCGATTGTAGGCGACTTTATAAGAGACACCGCAAACTCGGACAGAGTCCGGGTTGCGAATGACATGAAGAAATTACAGTTAGAGAGAGCGAGGCAAAGAGAAATAGATAGAGGAAGCCGAACTGGAGAGAAAGTGTGACGCGATGACGCTTACAGAAATAGGAAAGGCGGAAGGAAGAGGGAAAAAGAAGAGAAGAGAACAGAGAAAGAGTGAGAGAGAGGAAAAGAGAAAGAAGAGAAAGATAGAAAAGGACCGAGACTAATCAAGATTAAAAGAACGAAGGAGAATAAAGAGAGAGAGAGAGAGAGAGAGGTACACACACAGAAGTGAAGAGCTGCACTTCGTGTTCGCCCGCTGTTTTTTTTCTGACTTTCGGCCGTTCTCTTCGTCTCTCTCTCTTTCTTTCTCTCTTAACTTCGCTCCTTCTTGGTCAGTTCTCCGTCTGTTTCCCAATCTTCCCCCGATCTCCCTTTCCCGCGTGTTTTCTTCCTCTCCCCTGGCGGCGGGAACGTGGGCGTGGACGTGGGCGAGGTGAGTCTTCAGGGCCGGCGAGCATCGACCGATCCCGGCCGGACGTCTCGTAAATCGCGCCGACCCTGGGATCCTCTCGAATCATCGTTGGCTACGTCCCTGTACCGATCCAATTCTATGGCGGGAGATCTCCTCGGATTCCATCGCGGAGAGTAGGATGAAATCGGGTTCGTGAGTGCGCAACACTTCGCGAGAAGTATATGTCGACGATTATCGCAGTTAGAACTGTGAGTACGCGGGTCCGATTAATTCCGGTCTTATTGAAACATTTGTGAATACAAATTAGTTTGCCGTGCGAATTGTTTCGGCAAATAAAGGCAAAGGAATAAAAAAATAAAAAAAAAACGCCAACACAATGTATAAATTTGCGCGCGATGTTAGTTCGCCAAAGATGAATAATTAAAATCGATTTGTTACACGCCTCTCATTGTTCCCTTGTACGATTTCGATGTGAACTCATTCCGCCATTATTACGGAATTACAGCCATCAATATGTAATCATGTTTGTTAGGTTCGTTTATGGTTTGTTGCATCCACCCGCAAACGTTAATTAATTGCCGGGGTAGTGTCAATTAACAGAAAGAAAAAAAATGAACGTGTGCGAGATTGTCCTTGCCTTTCGGTGACTGATTAATATAATCGTTACATCATCGACATGAGAAGCAGCTGTTTTTTTTGTTTCTTTGTTGTTTTTTTTTAATTATTACTTGACCACCCGTGACTTGCGTGGCGGCGAACGTACGCTTCTTACGCCAGAATGTTTTATCAACGAATATAAATGTCATATCTTGTTGATTTATAAAGAAGATGTACGAGAGGAATATCAATCGAAACGATGGACATGCAGTAGTTTAATGTTTAGTTTTTGCTGTCTTTTTTTTTTTTTTTTTTTTTTTTTTTTAATGAAGCAATAATACGCGATTACGTAAGAGAATTATGCAAGAGGCATCGTCATGCGAGTATAATAGAAAAATATATTACGTAACGTTAATTTGTGCGTTTTTCACTCGGGTGATAGTTGTTTTTCCGTGTGACATATTATTTTGTTTTCTTCTTTATAAGTTCGTGTAATTTTCAATAGCGCTTTGTCGCATCGGAGCCAGAAAACTCAATGTTATATTAAAACGTTCACTTTGCTAAGAAAAATAACGTTGAAAAAAAAAAAAAAAGAAAAAAACGTGACAACAAACGACTGACAAAGACACACAGAGAGCAAGACAGAAAAAACCTTTCTGCATTTATCATTAAGAAACAAAAGAAACACGTGAGAAACGTTGACAATCAAACTTCATTACAAGGAGTGAGAGAGAAAGGAAAAGAGAGAAAGAAATAATAATTCTTATTCCTCAATTAGCCGTGTAGTCATGTTTTCCAAACAATGAGCATTCCAGTGTAGTGAATACAGAATAGTTCACTGATTATGAGGCAGACATATAAATGCGCTTTGAAGTCTGGCAGTAAACTGGAATTTAATCGTATCTCAGGGAGGTCGATTGTGTGCATCTCGTGAAACTCCAATGAAAATGGCTGCATTCCGTGAAGCGCACATATATATATGTCTATGCGTAATTGCGCATTTTGCTCTATTATATAGTACACGTAACGTAAACTATATAAATAATACGTGCCGCAATTCATGCCGGAATTCAGGCCGGTACAGTGCGAGCATTCGCTTGATCGAAGAGTCTCTATTTCGTGGTGAAAATCTTTCGCGCGATATCATTTGACATTTTCACAATTTATTTATTCGTTACTTGCCTATCAGTCAATTTGTGCTGATGTGTCGTAAAACAAAAACGCACACAGGTTTTGTCATTGAAGGGAGAAAAAACTTACACGTGAAACTTTTGCGAGCAACGCTTTTGTGAGCGCAAGAACGTCGCCTTTTGTCCGTATACGCGCGTTTTTTTTTTTTTTACACAAGTGAGATAAAAGTGCGAACAGTGATGAGAGTATTCGACGGGGGAGATTTACAATCAATCCCTAAAACCGAGAATAATCTCGGAGACACAGAGATATCAGTGACACGAGCGGAGACAGATCCTCTCGATGAATCTGCGTTATTTCAAAATAATTTGATACGTTTCTTTCTCTTTCTATCTCTCTCTTTTTTTTATCTCTATGTTCTCTTCTTGGTTTCTGCGAGAGGGTTAAACCCCACAGAGATTTTTGCTTCCTGTCCGGCACTAGCCATACTACCCTCACCCTATCCCCCGCCGCTTTCCTCCCGCGCTTTCGAATTCTCTGTGCCTCTCTCTACGTGTACGATCGATGAAACGTTCGTGTCGACGTCACACTACGACACGAGAGAAAGGGAGAGAGAAAGAGAGAGAGAGAGAGAGAGGGCGACGACGAGAGCCCTCTTCTAATGCCTCTCCCTCTCATTAAAGCCGTCCTGTCCGCTCGGCGGAGAGTAGCATCCAAATGCTATTTACACAAGTGCTGCGCTGCTGTAGCGAAAGGGCGTTCGGGGTTACACATGCCTCGAGGCCGTGCATTGTATGTATACACACGTTAGGTGGATATCGCGAGCCGCCGCTTCGCGTTTACGCCGCATATGTACTCGCGATCAAACGTCGCGTGTTAAATACGAAAACCCATTTTGGGAAACCTTCTTTTTTGTTTTCGAGAAAATATGCGAATATTGTCAACACGCGTCCGTTGAGTAATTGCCGATGTAATAAGGTAAAAAAAAAAAAAAAGAAAAACCAAAACAAAAAAACTTTAGTACTTCACCGGAGGGTGGTGCATGTCTCTACGGAAACACCCTTTTCTCTGGGGGAATCGATAATCATTTTCATGAGCTTTATACAAACAAGCTTAGTCAAACGTGAATCGCGAAATCCTTGTTGATCGGTTCACGTTGCGTTATATTCGGCAATGCCGGTAGAAGATCAAACGGTATTACTAGATGTGTGTATATTTTGAAACTCAGTTTAAACCACGTTTTCGGATGTGAGGTATCGCAAATTGTGATCTCCCTTTAATTCCAAATATTCAGGTCGAGCGTGTATTTTTAGATCGGACCATTCGGGTTATTTTCGAATTAACGCCGTGTGTGTCTATTATCAAGAGCGTATCTATCTTGATGAAAAAGAAAAAAAAAAGAAAAATTCACCTGTATCACGCGCGCGTTTCTCTCTTGCCCGATCTCCCGGGGATTCGGAATAAAAAAAAAGCTGTATCCTTGATCTACTCGCACGTGGACCATCTATTGCGCTGATACATCATCAACGACGGAATAGAATTTTCGGATTATACGGAGCGCGCTCAACGCGCACGTATATGTACATCAGATATTTCGCATTTCTATTTCCGTCGAGACGTATATGTATGTATACATATATGTACGTGTACATATATATCACACACACACGTACATTTACTCGTATATGTATATATAAGCATTATGATGTGTATATGTATACACAGAAAAAAACAATTGGGTTGAATTGTTGGCAATTAACAACTACATAAAGCAGCATAATTGCTTTAAGAATCTAGATATTAATCGCAATATGCAATTAGTTGAACTGTTTATCTTTATAGCACTTTGTGATGTCGACTTTAATCGAAGCAACTCCATTTTTCCCGTGTGTACACACACGGCGCGCGCACACACACACACACACACACATATATATATAAATATACAATATATCATATTGCTCAGAAGAAAAAATCAGTTTTCTTATCGTCTCCTCGCATCATCATGCTGCGGCGAAAGCAAACACATTTTTTCTTTTTACATAAAAACATCCATTCGAAGTTAACAGTGCTATTGCAAAAACACAAGAGCCGCATTATTACTTTGACATTTGGCCTTCCGTTGACTGGAAGAATACAACTTGCGCGTAATATTGCAAAAATCTGCTTACATTGCACGTGTATTTTTTTTCTCCTCCGAAGAAGCAAGAGAGAACTTGTTACTCGTGCCGTCTAGAATTAGAAAATCGCTCCGTTTGAAGAACGAGCGACATTCGGAGAGCTGCCGGTCTTCGTCTAATCAAATCTCGGTTCAAGGCTAATTTATCGAAGCAGCTTCCAAGCATGTCAAGCGCACGGTCCTCTAACATAATAAATGATGCGATCTTTCGTGCGCGCGCGCGGGGTAAACGACGCGTCCTCCTCCCTCGGCGCGATCGGCGAGGAGAATTAGCATAGCGTCGGATAACCTTATCCTTTCTATCCACGGAGCCGTGGGTTATCGGTCCTTCGGATCTATACCGAGTGCCTATGAATCCTAAATATGCGGGTTTGCGCAACCGCGCGCGCGCGTCTCGCGCCGCTCGTCGTTGTCGTCGCCCGATCGTGCAGCGACGTGGCGAGCTCTGGCGTAGGCTACAAAGCGTAGACCACAAACCGTAGGACGAGAAGCGATACCGCCTCACAACAACCCAGTTTCGCGGTGTGCAAATGCAGCCCGATCGTGCAGACGGTTCTTATTAAAGAGACGTCTCCGATCGCCAATTAGCGAACGTGTGTCGCGTCGGCTGGATACATCGAGAGCCTGAACGTAATTTTCCGAACGTAACACGCGAACGCTTATCTAACTCACTCTAAATTCGCGCTTTGATCTCCCGCAGCGGCGGGAAAGGCACTGCCAAAAAAAATTTCGACCGCGTACAAAAAAATTTCTCTATCGAGAATTCTAATCTAACCGCGTCCTGAACGACGAGACAGAGGGAGGAACGTGATTTAAAAAAAAAAAAAAAAAAAAAAAAAAAACGAGTTATAACGACGTGTCACTCTCGTGTCGAAAAAACTTTTGCAATTTGATTTAGGAAATTCGATTTTCGCGTCATGACTCTCTCGGGTAGAGAAACTGTTGGGAATCAATTCGTTTCGATTGCGCGCAAAACGACATTAATGCACATTAAAAGAAATAAAAGTGACAGACAGAAAACTGTGTTATTTTCCGAGAACGAAATCAATTCTAAAATAGTTCAATAAAAGCTATTCTGGTTACTTATTATGAAACTGTTCGGAATCGATTTCGATCGATCGAAATGACATCGTACATTTCTTCGTCTCTCTCTTTTGTTTTAACGTTCTAGTGCATATACTTAAAACGATTGATAAGTACCCGAAATGACGCATACAAGAACAAGCGACGAACGTCTCGTTATCGCACGTAGTGTTCACGTGTGACAACTGGACAAAGTACAGCCGTTCACGACTGTTGTTTAAAATTTCTTTTTGAAAGATTCATAAATAAATGTAAATTGCGCAATCGGTCGTCGTATCTGACGAGTCACGCGGATCAGGCAACAATTCGTGAAGCTCAACTCATGAATTTTGACAATGGTGCGAACATTGTTGTTGAAACTCATTGAGAGACTTACTTTGAGGTGAAACTATCGCACAAACACCACGTGCGATAACAAGCCAGAGTTTGACATTTGTTCTTCCGATGAAAAACTTGTCACCAGCAATGTGATACCACATGTGTTGCTATTTCTATACGCGTCGTTTCGGATACTTATCAATCGCTCCTGACGCGCACGAGAAGAAGCGATAAAATACGATGTCGGATCCGGGGTGTCGGAATTGATCTTGAATATTTCCATAGTAACTGCGGGTTCTTTTTACAGCTATTTGTTTTGTTCCAATTACGCCTAACGACGGTCATCAATCCTCTCGACACCTCGCGGAGGAAGCGCGGCGGGCTTACGTCTCGTCCGCGACCTATGCCGCCATCGACGTAGGAGGGCGAACCTAAGGCGCCTACCGTCTCACGTCGTTCGATCTAATTTAAATATTTAGTGATGCTGGTGTATATACGTGCGCGACGATCAGCTCGTTATAAACCGAGTGACAAGCTCTCTCTCGCGCGCGCGAGAACGTACAACAACAACGTCGGTTATTAAGATGCAAATGAACCCCCTTCGCGTCTGACTGCACAGTCGCCGTGTGTCACCGTCGCGGGTCGTCGATTCGAACTGTCAAACGAAATCGCGTCTCTCTTTGTTTGCGATTCGCATGCATAAAGCGTCGTGACATGACCTCGCGAGAGAGAGAAAGAGAGAGAGAGAGAAAGAGAGAGTCAAACGCGCAAAGAGACAAGTTGATATACATATATAATACATAATATAAATGATGGAAAATTTAATTATTCCACGGCAAGGACGAAGTGCGCGCGCGTTTGAGCGGAATGTGCGATGAATAAATATAGGAGAGAGAGAGAGAGAGAGAGAGAGAGAGGTGGACATTTGCATGCGTCTCGAAGCATATCGTCGCCGTGTTAATAGCAGACACGAAAGGGATCAAAATGTACTTCCTGTCCGTGCTGTTTAAATAAACGAAGCTACGCGCCACTTGAGCATATATTCGTTTCTTTTAGCGTCGTCATCGTCGTCGCGTCGCCGTCGTCGTCGTCGTCGCGCGCGTTTTGTCGCTTTACCGGACACCTTCGTGACTGCGTGCGCGCGAGGGTTGGCGATATTGTTTTCGTGCACTTGGTTGCTCATGATCGTTAGGTACCGACCCATTTACGTGCGAGTAAGTGAAACATCGATGCCACTCTTTGTTCGAGTTTTTTTTTTTTTTTTTATTTCCTCCCGTTCACCTTTTTCGCTCTAAATATATCCGACGTGTTGCTCGCACCGCCGAGTTTCATCGGGCGTATTAACGTTCTAGACAAGCTTAATATATTCTATTAAATGTATACGAGAGAGAGAGAGAGAGAGAGAGAGAGATTTGTACAATTTGTTTATTTAAGGCTAATATTGAACGAGAGAGAGATTTTGATAATAAATTGTCGTTATGTCCGTCTCGCGCGCGAGCAATATGTCCGTTTCGACGCGTGTTCGCGCGCGCTTTATTATCCCGTCCGTCCGTTTCAATATGTCCGGTTGATGCGACGCATGCGAGAGAAGAATTGTTGTTTGTTAAATTCCCGAGCATTTTCTTCGCTAATTGTATTACTCCCGCTTCGAAAATGTTGAAGTTGCGTTTAATTCGGGAGCAATTAGCAAACGCCATCCCCCCTCCCTCCCTGATTTTACAAGGCGGAACGAAGCATTAAATTCTCATCTAATTGAGTTGTTGTTTATTATCTCAAACGCCACGTAACTCAATTCGCCGACAAATTGCATCAATTCGAACACACATTCTCTTCTACGAAATCAATTTTGTGAAATTGAACTTTTCTCAAGCAAAACTTAATGATTTTTTTTGCAATTTCTCTTTGCGTGTTTACGTCTCGAGCGGACGTTGTTATGTTTTCATTTGTTTTGAAATTATTACGCGTAGAAAATCAAGAAAAACTTCACCAAAAAAACAAAAATACATTGACGGAGAAAAGCGAACGAAAATGATCAACAATAGATTGTTTTAACATTTTTACCTGCCGAATAACGGATGCCATAGATGTGACTCGTCCGGTGAGCTCGCGGTGGAGCTCACTTCCGGCTCCTGTTTGAGCAGACCACTGCGCACCCTCAGCAGAGGTGGATAGGGGTTGAATCGTGACGATCGCCCGCCGTTCGACAGATCTATCGGCTGCGTCGGCATCAGCATGCCGATCGGTTTGCAGCTGAGTTTCGGTCTGCCGTTCGCGACAGTGGTGATGCCGTATCTCACGTTGTTGCTCGCGTGACCGGACGGTCCTTTGTTGCCGTTAACGACGACAGCCCTCGGCTGTTGCTGTACCGGTACGTGCGACCTGGAGACCGGACCCTCGCCGTGATCCAGCACGTGCTGCAGATGCGCCAGCGATATCACAAGCAGATCGGGATCCTGCAGCAGCTCGGGCCTGTTGAGGGCTTCGGGCAGTCTCAGCTCGGGTCTGCTGACCAACAGCTTGGGAATTTCGATCGCCGGCGCCGCGGCCAGTGCCGGCAGATAACTGCGAGGAACCAGAAGTGGATCGGGAATTAAATGGCCGACCGTCTCGACCAACTCGCGAAGCTGACTCGCCGGATCCAGGAGTTTCTCCGTGCTACTCGACGCGGCGACCTGGTCCCGGTCATGATTGTTATCGGCGTGATAGTGTTTCGTCCTGCCGACGACTTTCTGGTAATAGTTGATTTGATTTCTCTGACGTCCGCTCGACTGCCACTCGGCGGACATCGGTCTCTTGGGCGCGACGCGGTCCGCCATCGTGTAGAAGGTGCTGTGGATGTCGCCGCTCGACATCGGTCTGCCGGAGTTTCTCACTTCCTGATTGAGTACACTCAGGCGATCCTGCAAGTTCCGCTGACCGCTGGGGTTCCTCGCGTTTCTCTCGACGCTCGGATATATCGCGCGCGGATCGATACTCGGATCGGATATCCGTATCGCCGCTCCCTCCTTGGATTTCTCGTGATCCTGCGGCTCCACGGTGCCGGACGATGCCAGGATGCTCCTCAGCGTCAGCTCGTTCGTGTCCTCCGAGCAGGACACGGAACACGGCGGGCTCGGGAGCAGCCTCTCGAGATACGTCGACGACGGTCTCCTGGAGGCGGGGGAACACGGGATCCCGCTGGGCTGGGGCGAGACGACGGTGCCGCGGGACCGCAGCTCCTCCAGAATCTGCTCGTCAAAGTGCTGATATTTACACTTGGCTTGCGCCTCGCTATTCCGGCCGGTCCACAGGGAATCGGTCTTCGCGTTCTCCGCCGACGTTTTATTATCTTCTCGGCCGGCCGCGGGACCCGTTGTGGATTTATTGTAATATTCCACGTCTATGCTGTCGTAAATCGGCGAGTCCGCTCTCTTCTGTCTGAGGTCCTCAAGCACCTGCGAGTCGCAGTCATCCTCGTCCTCTTCTCTCATCTTGTCGTTCTCGTGCGGATACTTGACGAGCTTGATCTCCTCCGGATACGTGTCGGCCTTGTGAAAACTGACGGTGCTCTCGGGCGACTCGACGCGACGCTTCGCGTTCGTCGGCGAGGTCGTCGTCAGCTGGCTCGGCGTACTTTTGTAGCGGAAGCTCGGTATAATGATCGACAGACCCGGCAGGCTGCGCGGCGAATTCGTGCGTCCGCGATTGTCGACGAATTCGTTGTTGTTCTTCAGCAACTTCTCCACGCATTCCGCCTGCGAGTCCGGCGATCTGCTCGACGAGGACGCTTTCGAGGGTGGTCTGGGCGATACGATTTGAGACTTGTTGTGCGACTCCGGCGTGTGAGTTCTCGTCACGGACACCGAGAGCCCCGGCGTGTTTCTCAGAGCGTCGAGGATCTTGGAACTGTCGACTTTGTAATCGACCTTGAGCACGGGCTCGTTCTGCGCTTCTTCCTCGACCTCGTCTTCGGCTTCGTCTTCGGCTTCGTCTTCGACTTCCTCTTCCTCAACTTCATCTTCGACTTCCAACGGCGTTTGAAATGTAACCAGAGAGTTTGATTTGTTCCTCGGTAGATTGACGAAGCCGCCATCGGCCTCGGCAACCTTGCAGGATTCCAGCGTCATCTCGGAATTATTTTTCAGCGAGAGGAGCATGAGTTTGTTCTGTTCGTCGACATTTCTATCTTCCTGAATGTCGTTCAAACAATTTTCTTCCAAGATCTTCTCCTCGTGCACCTCGAGCTTGTCGTCGATCTCGCCGTCTCGATCGACGGTCTCGGTCTGGTAACTACACACCGACTCGCTCCTCAATTGATCCTTCGGATCGTCGATTCTTTCTTCAACGATGTTTTTCTCGACGAATTGTTTTTCGTCTAGAATCTCGTACGTCTTGGTGGAATCGACCGGCAGATCAGCGTTGGGAGTGTCGGTGGCGAGAACGGGCGAGGCCGTGGCATCTATCATGTTCAATATATCCTGAATGCCCGCCTTGTTCACCCGGCAAGTAGGTTTCTCGCTCTCTTGCTCTTCCTCTTCCTCTTCCTCCTCCTCCTCGTCCTCCTCCTCTTCGTCTTCCTCCTCGTTTTCCTCCTCCTCTACCTCTTCCTCTTCTTCCTCTTCGTTCTCCTCGGGCTCGTCGACGGCGTCTTCTTCTTCGTGTCGCTCGTCATCTCTCTCTATCCGTTCCGTCTCTTTCACCGCCGCATCTTTATTTCTCATGTGGCGGATAATATTTTGATGCATGCTCTCAGGAAATTGCGAGAGATGCAGTTGTTCCAGCACGACGCGGGGCTGAAACAGCTTGTCCTTCTGCAGTCTCTCGAGATTGCTCCGACCGTGCAGCCTGATTTTGATCTTCAGGCTGGACTGACGAATCTCCACGTTTTTCTGCTCGCTGTCCTTCTTATCGCCGTCTTTCCGCCGCTCGTTTTCGTTATCATTATTACCGTCGGAAGGACAGGCCTGATCGTCCGAGTTCCAGTTGGAATCGTCACGAGCTCCGAGAGGGTAGGAATATCCACGTCGGATATCCTTCGGCTCTTTATTGTAACGTCTCTTTTTGCCTGCGTCTTCGCCAGTAAGCAAACCGTTCGTCGCGCCGTTCGCCGTATATTTTCTCAGATTGCGTCGAAGGGAGTTCGCCGTGGCGTTCGGCGTCGCGATCTCCTGAAGTCGCTCGCCATTCTCCTTTTCGTCGTTTGACGAGACCGACGGGTTCGGCGAGGCCGACTCGGCCAGGCTCGACGTCTTCTTGCAGGCGATCGTGTACACATTGGACGTGGTACGTGGTATCGAGCGCCATCCTTGCGCGGTCTTGGTGAGCTTAATGCGATTTCGCTTATCGTAGTCCTCGCATCTCACCTCGATGATCCTCTGCTCGCGCTGCGACGCCCACAGGAAGATAGGATTGACCTTCGGCCGTTTCTCTTCCGACTCGTCGAGCGTCGAATCCCGTGGCGTCTCTTCGCGTACGCGCTTCTGACGTTTCAAATGATGATGATGGTGTTGGTGGTGATGATGATGATGATGATGGCGTCTTTGACGACGGGGCACTGTGCCCCGCGCAGGGGCCCCGCTCATCACTCCATTCAACGAACGGTGATTACTCCTGTCCCTCACGTTCGACGGGATCGCTTCCGGTCTTTCGAGTTGTTCACAATTGATCGACGGATTATACGACTCCCGAATTATCGCAACCACCGTGTAACGCGATATACAGTATTTTCTAAAACACGCTTCGTCTACGTGTGCGATTTAGTCTCGTGATTCACATGCTTTCGTTCGCGATTCCGTACGTGGCAGCGGCGTACCTCTTTGACGTTGTCGCGACGCGTCGTGGACCCGGTTACCGCTCCGTGCATCGTAGACACCCGGTAGCGCCACGAAGTCACTACTTATACGTGGATCGCGCGCGCGGACGCTCGATTCGCGCCAACCCAAACTCCCCCGGTCCGCTGGTCGTTCACCGAACTTAACGCGCGATCGATCTCAAGGCCATCTCGCCATTGTCGACTCCGGAGCTTCCGTGTCTCATTCGGGGGGACCACCACCGTTCGCGTTCTGTCGCACAATCGTAATCACCGCCTTTCGTTATCGTCCCGTCACTGCGGGCCGCGGCCGAGTACCTCGCCGCCGAGTTCGTCGACATCCACCGCTCGTTCGTTCGTTCGTTCGTTGGTTCGTTCGTTCGTTCGTTCGTTCGTACACTCGCTCGCTCGCTCGCTCGCTCGCTCGCACGATCCCAGACTCGGTCGCGCCGAGTCAACGTCGCTGACGCCGAGGTCGCCGGCGTTCATCCAGCTATCGAACCGTGACAGCACGCTGCTGCAGCGCGGCGCACGCCGGTGCACGACGGCCACGAGCGTCGATCTTCATCGGGACTCGTCGCCGCGGCGCGTCGATTCGCGTCGAGCTTGCGGCATCCTCGACTAGCTCGAGCTTGCGACCACTGGTAGCGCTGAGTCTCGCGCTCGTCCGATCAAGGCCGTCGCCGACGACGAGTTTCTCTCGCAAGTTTCTCTTCTTTCACTCTACAACACGGTGTTTTACTTTCACGCGTGAAGAAACGTATAAGAGAACGAAAACAAAGAAAAAAAAATTAAATATTACGGGAAAATCGGTAACAAAAATGCTCGCGACGAACCGCGCAACGTTCGCAATTCCACCCCCTCGCTGCCGTGCACAACGACGAACACTCTCGCTCTTGTCACTTATTTTCGATTCCGCCCGCCCCCGGATCTTGTTCGATTTCGGATTTGTATCGCGTCCTGGAGAATTGTCATCGATGACATAACACACGGGTGCTTGCAAGTTCGCCCACCGGTTACATATTATGTTACGCGCGGAGTCACTGTCTGGGAGCTACTGGCGGCGGTGCCTCCTCGTTGCCTTCCTCTACGCCGTCGCGGTCGCCGCCGCCGCCACCACCGCCGCCGCCACCGCCGTCGTTGTCGTCCTCGCCGTCCCCGCTCCACGGGATCGCGGCTCAGGTGCGGAGCAAGATGCCTTCGATGTAATAATTTCAAGCGAAGAGCGTAATAACCGCGTATATCCATTCGAAAAGAATATAAGTTTTTAAATCTTACTCTTGCAGCGCACAAATGTTCTTTGATGTTTTTAACAATGTGTAAAAAAATAACAATCTGTGGATGTTTGGAAAAAAATATTTAATATTTCTAAAATCCATGTTTCACAAACGTTTTGTGAAATGAAGAAGCGCGGTGAACAGTTGAAAGTAGTTGCGTCAGTCCGAGGTGTTTTTAAAAAAATAAATTGCGATCTAGTTTTCGCCCGAGTTAAAAATATGTTCTATTTTATTGCTACTGTTCGATCTGAAATTATACTCGAAAAGGTTGTGAATTTTCCGCACCAAAATTCTGGCACCGGGGAGGTGGCACAAATACGTACAGCACTGACGCACTCTTATCCCTCGCCCCGAGGCAGCAACTCGCGAGTACCGACCACGAAGAGAGGAAGAGAGACAAAGAGGTAGAGATAGATAAAATATCGGAGAGAGGGAGAACCTGTGCACAGTGTATATGCACGTGTATATACAGAGTGTATCAAAGGTAACTTCATAACTACAATGTAGCCGATTGATTACCGGAGACCGGATCGCGTTTGTTAAAAAAAAAAAAAACACAGAGTTGTACGATTATTTTTCAATCGCTTCTCGTTGCAACACGCTGTATTTATGTGGCGCGCACACTGCAAAACAAAATCCACCCTTCCGTCCCTCACCCTCGGCAATAATAATCGTGCGCGGGTGTACATATACAGAGTGTGGATCGAAGATGGGTGGAATAGTTGCGGGTGGCTGGAAGGAGGAGGAGGGGGAATTTTGTATGACAGGAGCTCCGTTTTCATGTGGATGACTGATTTTTTTGACGCATTTGAAACATCATCGAAACCCACATCGAGTTGTCGAAATAACCGGCGGCATTTAGTTCATGGATGTTGCAACGCGAACTTTATCCCGATACAACGTCCACAATCGCGCACATAGACGCGCACTTTTTTTTTTCAAAAGAGTGATAAAACTAAATGTGTATTACACATCGTTTTGTTGAGACTTACTTATTTTAGTTACGTCAGTGATCAATGGTTATCTAACGTTTATTGTCGATTTGCGTGAAATGATTTATAAATATTTTACCAAGTACAGTAGATTACATGAGCGAAAAAACAAATAATCATTAAATTGCATTGTATTCTCTTGCAAGTCGTAAGTCTTTTTCTTTTTTGCGCAAATGCACGTGCGCGAACGCGTGCAAGTATATCGTACAACATATATATATATATATATGATCGATCACGTTTGCGATATTAGTTTCTACTTTTCCTCCGCGCGTCCACAAATCGTGTCGGGGGACTGCTATTGTACGTTACAGCGAAAAACCGGGATTCTCGTTGTTGCGTAGATATGTCGCGCGTAGGGGACAGATTTCCTAGTGCACGGGTGTAACGAGGGTTTAGTTTTCGATAGACAAATACCTTCACACTAAGTGCCTCCATAAGGAAGGCCGGGGGGATCCCGAATCGCGTTCACCCTAACAGCGTGGTGCGCGTCGATGAGAACGGGCGAAGGGAGAGAGACAGAGAGAAGAGGAGAGAGAGAGAGAAAGAAAGAGAGAAAGACGACAGTCAGGTTCTCTCGAAGTGGAGGAAGGGCCCGCGATCGAGAAGAGAAGGAGGAAAATATTTTTATTAAAAAGGGCGCGGATGAGAGAGGGGAGAGGAAGCGGAGGGGAAAAGAGGGAGAAATATCGTTTTCTCCCTCGGCGGTCCGAGAAGGAGCTGCACATTAAGCCATATTTCCGTTCGTGCCGTTTCTGCGATCGATTCACAAGGTGAAAATTAAGTGCGTTATTTTGTACACGAGGACGACGTGGGACGCAAATCGAACAAACACGACAATCCCTCCGATAGAGTTGCAGATTGCACCCTGCGAATGTGTTATTTTTTTTTCTTAAGCACAAGAGCGCGCGCGTGAATATTGCGAGAAACTGAAAGAAAACAAGAAAAAAGTACAGCAAAGGGAAAAGAGAGAAAAATCACAGAGATAAAAATATCGACATTATCGATTGATTTGCATGTTGCATATTATGCAAATGTTGCTCCACCTTAAAACAAAATAACCTATTTGAATCAGCTATTCAAATCACTTCCTCTTGCGTATTATTTTCTATTACGTTCTAGACACCTCCTTCGAAAAGCTTGCGTAATTGAAAACTCGCCGAGAGAGAATCTCGAAACTCTACGATAGTTTTTTTTATATAAGATATATATAAAATGTACTCTGTCTCTCAGAGAGTATCTTCGTATAAAATACTCTCAATTGTATAAAATATTCTCGATGACTCGCGCGAACCCCGCTGGTTTTGTTTGCGCGTTCGCGAGACGATATGCGCGCGCGAAGTACGTTCGCCAAGGTCGCGTTAAACCGCCACGAAGCATACGGTGGGACATGCACGCAGAAAACAGACGTCACTGACCGTCGCGCGTCGGAGATGCACAAGAAACTCGCGACAATTTCGCGTGTGACGTTGCAGGGCCGCGCGCGCGTTTCGGCCCTTAGCTCGGAAAAAAAATCCGCATTGCCTTGAATCCGGTTCTCTCGGAATCTCGCGATTGTTCACGATCGCCGAACGTTATTGTACGGCTGAATATTGCATGAAAAACAAAATAAAAAGCTTTCGCGCGCAATTAATAAATTTTTTGCTAGAAAAAAAACATAATTCCGAGTTACTCTTTGCGCTATTTGCGCGAATGTTGCGTTAGCGCTTGGTCATTACGTGCGAGAGCAAAAAGTTGTGTATCGTAGAATCGGCTTTGCGCAACAAATTCTTGCGTTTCGTTTCGTCGAAAATTGGGCTCGTAATCTGGATCATGACTGTATACGTAAGCAATCTGAGTTATGCCGCACTTAAACGGCGCCGTCGTCTTCTCCCATCGTTTATCTCATTCGTTTATCATCTGGGTAGAAGTCCTCCTGTGGGTATAGTCCTACCCACAATCACATCAAAACAACGCGAGACAAAGCGTAATTACGCGACGTTAGAACAAAGACATTGACAAGTCCTGCGTATCTCTCCTCGTCTGCTCATTACATTATCTTAAATCGTCTATAACTCCTGAAAACGCGTATTGACAGATGTCCGATGATGTTCCTTTCTCTCTCAAGATCGGAGACATTGAGAGAGAGAGATTGACTGCTTTTGTATTCTCTCGATTAATTTCAATGTTGGCCGAGGATCAAACTGAAGCTTATTCCGCATCCGGCGGAATTTAGAACTAATTTATTAAACATGGATCCCGTCGTTTCACAAGGACGAGGTTTCATGTTTAATTGCACACGTAATTTCACTCGCTTAATCTACGACGACATTGATTCATTCTCTGTCTCGCGTTACACGGAACTTGTGTACATTCACTAATCTCTGTTTTGGCGCCAATATTACATCGGCATTATGGTATCAGGATTATTTCTTTCCTTTTATTTTTGTACGATTTTAGTTTCGTTTCGTCACTATTGTCTGATTTTTCTGCGATTCTTTTGATAAATAATTAAATTAACCAATTAAAAAAATTAATATTGATTTTAATTTATATCTACGATTTAATTTGTAGTATTTTCAATATACAAATCGAATGCAGGTCAATGCGGCAACATTGAAACAGTATAAAGCAGGAAAATAACAGGATGTGAACGATGTGTAAGAAATTCTGTTATATATAAGTGCGCGATTAATCTTTCTGCTACAAAAAAAAAAGAAAAAAAAAAACATTTATTGCTGAACACACAAGATAGATTTTATACTTCTCATTTACTTAACGCTTTAATGTGACGTGTGTGCAGAAAATAATGTTTTTCCAAGAAAGCAAGTTGCTCGGTCGCTTAATACACAATTGTCGGATATATTTTTATAAACAAGAAATAATATGCGAAAAACTCGTAAAAAAAACAAGGAAGAATAAGGAACGGTTAATAACAATGTGGAAGCGGTACAAAGTGAGCGAAATTCGTGATTCGCGCACACACGCAAATGCGGAAACTTCACCGCGAACTGACTGTTCGCTTTAATAATTCATGCGCGCCGCGCGGATATATGAAGAGGAACAGAAAAGTTTTACGTTCGAAGTTTCGCCGGAATTCAGTCACCGACAAGTAGCCCCCTCTCTCTCTTTTTTTTTTATCTCTACGTGTCGCGGTGAAACTTTGTAATAAAAACTTAGACGCGCGACACATACGCGACACATGCTTTTGCGCGTAATTTCTGTTTTATCCACTTCGGAACCTCCGCTCGCGGAGTCTTTCATTAAAAGTTTAATATTCAGCAAAAGAGTGTTGTTCGATGAGCGCTCGTTGTCGCGTAGATGAATATTCGGCAGATCTCGTCGTTTTACACCTCCGTTTTTTCGAACGGTGAAAAACTCTCTCAATTTACTATTGTTTGCACTAAAAATTCTCATCAATGAAATTTTTCACGAAAAAAGAAGATTGTCAAAAATACGTCACGCAAACGTATGTTTGCGTATGATGCGTTACCGACCGCTTGAGCTTTGTACAATAGTCTGAGAGATATTTCAACAGAGAGCGGTATGATTCGTGATGCAGGTTTAAATGAACTGATAGCGCGCACGCACACACACACATACGATTGTTCTCGTCTTTTTATCTATAATCCTTTATAATTTTTCTAATGATGCCAACTTATATAATTAATTCTCTTATTTCAACTATTTTATACAAAATGTTTCAAATAATATAATACAGAGATTGAAAAGAAATTGAGTAAAATAAATTCAATTTATTTAAATGCAATATCGATTTAATGTTCGACGAAATATAATATTTAATAGTTACAAATGTTTTTTTAATAAGCGTGTATTGCGTGCTGTCTCTTTTACGATCCGATCTCCGGCGAGGTCACGGACTTTGCTCTCGATTTCTAAAGCGTTAGTATTTGGAAAACTACTCGCTCAACCACGACCTTGAATAATAGAAAATATTGAATATTTTTGTCTCGTTGAATGTGTCACATACACCATTAATACGTGTTACATTTTTCGAAAGACTCGATCGTTCGACATTTTACACAACTAAGTCGATCTTTTCCTGTACGTAAAAATACATGCGATAAATCTTCTTCCGGTTTTGCGGACGATAACCGCGTCGAGCGCTCTTTATTGCTAATTATAGCTTGAAGTCACTTTATTAATTTGATAATAGATTTACGTCTCTCAAGAAAGCGATAAAAAATTAACGTAAAAAATTGAAGCATCTCATTTTCCAAGAAAAAACCTTTCTAGACCATTACCACGTCACTGCTGCGCACTTTAACGGGATAATTTCGGGACCTCTCTCGAGGTTTTTACGACGAGGTAATCCGCTTGCGCGAGAAATTACACGAGTGGTCGCAAAATCTTTACAAAGTCTGCGCCCGATAATTCGGTTTTTTTTTGGTCGAGGTAAAAGTAATTTCACACGAGCGGTCTTTGTCAAGGTCCTTCTAAGCTCTTTGAAGTTCGCAAAAATCATATTGCGTCAATGGCGTTTGTTCGACTTCGTCTTACGCACGAGGGGTTTTAAACCCGTGGAACAATCTTATCAATCGTTTCAACTACGTGACGGAAACGCAAAACGTCCATCGCGCGTAGGAAGTTCTGTTCGTCACAACGCGGATTTTCTCTACTCCCACGTGTTCCCTCCGATACGTCATCGGATCGCTTCACGCTCTCTCTTTCTCGTCTGTCATTTCGCCAGGCGTGCGTAGACGTTCTTGAATTCTCGGTTTTACCGTACACTGTTTTCCATGTGTATTATATAGGAAGAAGTTTGCGGTTACACATTACGTCAAGAGCTATATTTATATTCGCCGGGCCGTCTGGTCCCGCAACTTCGTTGTTCCTTCAACGATGACATATTCGATTCGACGAGTAGATGTTGAATGTATAAACCAACCTGTTCGAGAAATCGCGCCCCAAACAGAAAGTCCGGAGTTGATGCAATTATTAACTCGAATGCAGACACAAACAAACTCGTTTTACGACGCGATCCACACACAATTGACCTTTGAAACTCGCTCGGCTAAAGTAAGCTTCGAAGTCTCTCTCTCACCCACGCGAAGATCGCGTTCAGCTTTGAACGATGATTCGGTCCGTTCCAATTTGGATCTTGTAAACAACAAAGTCGGGTCTTAAAAAGAGTCGCTTGCAAGCGGAAGTTTTTTTTTTTTTTCCGATAAGTTCGTAATGACGAAACGCGTCTCGATGCTGTAACAAGTCGCGTATCATCTTCCCACCTTGCGGAGGTGTCCGCGATTTTATTTATTTTTTCGTCGCAGAGTTTTGAAGTCAAGTCGAGCTTTATATATTTCTTTCTCTTTATTCGCATTTGCACGGTGTGTTTAATTATCGTTCGCGAATTTTTCGACGGGGGGATGTTCGAACGGGATATTTTAAGTGCGAGATATGTAGCGCGCAATAGCACCGACCGAAATAGTATAAAACGTCTTGTTTTCTAACACCTCGTGTGTGCGAGGCCAGCCCCGGGTTTGTATTCCGTCTGCACCCCCCGGTGCGTATGTAACGCAAGTACGTAAAAAGCCCGAACACCTCAGACGAAGAAATATACTCACGTTCCGCGAAATTATCATGTCCGATCATGATCGATCGAAGATTTTTCGGAGAAACGCCTCGATCGAGTTACTCAATCGTAGAAATCTACGTGTATCTACGAAATTGTCGGAGACTCTATCATGCACACACAAATGACGTGGCGCGGGAATATTACCAGATACATCGGTTTCGACGAATCTCGACTACGTCATTTCCCATTTGTGTGCGTGCGCGGGGAACGCGCTCAATTGAATTCGCATTTTCTCTTATTGTCGCAAACGACGCGTTGCAAAAATGGCACAACACTTGAAGAAGATTCGCATCCGAAGAATTCCCCCATATGCGAACGTAAAAAACCTTTTTAAAACCTCTTCAGCCTTTTTATCTGCGCCTCATTTCGAATCTCTCTCAATGTGATGTAACGCAATAATGTGATTCTAACGTTCAAGTGGCCCGGGCCGTTATCACAAGAAACACCAAATGTTCCAGCGATAAGCTTAGATTTTCCGACAGAAGGTCGGTATTGATCCGACATTTTGTGTGACAATTAAAAGCCAAACAGTATTTCAGAATTGAAATATAAAAAAAAAAACGCGAGAAGAGAACACATTCAAACGAGATGCGTGTCTGTACGAGTGTTCTTTGTCACACACTCATTCAAAAAATTTTAAATGCATGCGCATAATGGATGACGCATTCGACTAACGCGTGACACTTTTCGCAAACATTGATATATTTACTTTTTTACGTGCAACGAACCTGCGTAATTATATTGTACACGCTACGTAATTAATTTCGCAATCGTTTAGCGCGTGCTTGCGATTTAATTAGCCGCCGATTATTTTATCCGAGTGCGTAATCGCGCAATTGCAGATAAAATTAACAAGAATCTCACGCCCTGGGAGCGAAGATCGTCCTTTCGGGAAAAACGGTGGGTTGGTACGCGAGTACTCAATGAATCGATCAAAAAGATCGCGAGTAAATCTGTAAATTTATCTTCGATCTGATATAAATTGATGCTTTGGCGATGTGTTCGAAAAAATCCTCGAAGATATAGTTTTCGAGTTTGTTGTTTTTTTTTTTATCGCGGATATAAAAACCGACACTATAACGCGAACTCAAATCCGAAAATCGCGCATCCTCAGGAATTCTTGTATCTCCGATAATATCGATAACACTCTCGCGGGTGTGAGGAGCAAATACTTTTAGTACATGTCATATATAAAGTACTTGCGAGCTTCTTCATCGGCACGTTCGTCGGAAACGTGTGTATGTGTGTGAGTGTATCGTCACGAGGCGCGAAAGAGATCGGCTCTTTTTTCTCTCTCTCTCTCTCGTTCTTGTTCGATAAAGGCGCGAGTAGATTGTGGTGTCCGGCCAGTTAGTTCTTGGACGTTCGATCGGTGAGCCGCGTGCCTCGCGCGGGATCCTGTCGCTCGCCGGTCACGCTGTTTCGGCTAATCGACTTCTGATTGTCGCGAGAAAAGAAAGAGTGAGAGAGAAAGAGAACACGTTTTTTCTTTCCCGTGGAAAATCACTTTCGTTAATGACAATTGCGATGGAAAATATCGATCCATGAGGAAAAGAAACCCTCGATGAAGTGTCTAGGAAAAAAAATTGACATCATCGGTCTGTAGCTGTACGTGAGTGCGTTTACATACATAAAAGTCAATTGCTCGTGTGCAACGTCGACAAGCAATTTATCTATGAATTACGAAAGGTTACTTGTATATAAGTTCGACCCCTTCGCCTTATCGGAGTGCATCGAAGACATCACCTTCGAAAGCCGGTACCGGAGACGGAGTAATGAGGATAAGTTTAAAACTCGAGAACCGCACCACACAATGACAACGTTGCCTGTCATCGCGCTTTATGATCCGCTTTGCCGATGATGAAGGTGGGGATTTTTACAGGTCAACGACCAAATCACGTCATCTCGGACGGTTTGATCTAGGCACGATATTTTTTTTTTTTTTTTTTTGAAAGTGATGTCTTCGCGTTGCCGAAACAAAACCGGATCGGTCACAAATGTGATTTTTGTAATAAACAAATGCGATAACGTCTCGTCTTCGTCGCGAGATGAGCAGGATGAGATTTATTTTTTTCCCCTAAAAAATAAATCTCCCTTCGAAAATCGGCACATCTCGCGCGCCGAGTGAGCAAATGAACTCGACGAAGTCCCTCGCGAGCGATACTGTTTCACGGTGAAATCCGATCGACTTCCCTAACTATCTGATAACGTCTTCGTTTCTGATGCTCGTAGGTGTGTTTCGAGAGTCCCGAGCAGGAATTTCCGGATGATTAAACCGACCGCCATCGAGCGCGCGCGTGATTGATGACACGGCGCGCATTCGGCGGAGAGAAATCTCGTTGAAAAGTCTCGCGTCGCGAGAGCGCGCGATAAAAATAAAACGGACGACCAAACGTCGGAGAATCCGATTGATCACTCGTCGTTAGCCTCGATTCTGTTAATTCACGGACGGACGAGCTTTTGGCGGGCTCTTGTAATCCCGTCTGAGTGTATAATAATTCTCACGGCCGGCCGATCGACACGAGAACCGGATTCTTTTAACGAAGAATCGGTTAAACAAACAGCGGCCGCGCGTTACACGGAAAGAAGAAGTTTATCGGCAAGAGACACTGTGCAAGCACACACTGAGGGTGTGACGTGATAAAATGTGCAGGATCCAATTACGATAACGAGAGAGCGGCGGAAGACGACGACGGACAAAAGTGTCAGTCTTGTCGGAATTTCATCATCGAGACGAGCATCTTTACGCTAATCGTATCGACACATCCGAAGAAGCGAGGCTGAGAATTTGTCTGTCAAGTCCAAAAAAAGTTGTACAAAATCCAAAGTTCGATCGTGTTGCTTTGCGAAGCGATCGAACACGCGAATTAATTTAGCTTGTGACGCAACATTAGTAGTAGTGATTTATAGTCGATCGTTATATTTGATCGAGTTTATCGATTCTCGCGATAAGACGCGCAACTAATCCACGATGAGTTTTATTTGCACGTGCATTCTTTTGATGTGTCTGACGGCGCCAATTGCGCGCGCGAGTGACGTCCCGCCCATCATGCGCACTGTTCAACTGGTAAGCACATATGAAATCTTTTGTAGATCTCTTTAAATTTCAAGCTTCACATATTTATTTGACCGGGAGCAAATCTCACTGGGTCTGCTCGCGCTGTTCGCGCGTGGTTATATTTTAAGCCGAATGAATAGCTTTCTTTGACACACTCCAGATATAATCCCGATTGAGAACTGTCAGTATATCACAGACGTGATCTGATTCGCGTGATCTTTTCTCTCGTTTGTAAAAAATTATCCGAGAGATGGAGAAAATAAAATTAAACTGTTGTTTGCGTAAATGCATTTTGTGACGGAAGCACAACAATTTGCAAAACGATGTTACACAAATCAATCCTTATTATTCTGTGCGTTATTTAATTAAAAAAAAAAATCTTTGCACTTTTGTGCACGAAGATCTCGAACATTCTCTTTGTCCGGTTTCTCGATCTCAGGCTCCGAATCTCCCGAGTTACAAGTTTCCACAAGCGACACGTTTTCGCGCTTCGTCAGCAGTTTATCGCCGTTTTTTTTGCGTCACTAATATCTATGCGCTCTTCATTCATATTCATGTGTCGTGTTAGTAGCTACGTTTTTTCGAATTTCGGAATGTCGTCTCTGATTTTATCTCGAGTTGAGATCGACGATTGCGGCAATCACGACAAATACTTTTTCAATTCTGATTTCAGCAAAACGCAACCTTTTTCGTGCCGGAGGAATACAAACGACTGCCAGTGGTGGCCAAGTGTTGCTCGTCAAACGAGGTGCTCGCGAAAGATAGCGACGGGAATACCGTGTGCGCTTCCTCGAACGATTCGACGGCGGGGGCGCCGTACTTTTCGCCTTTCTTCAACGATTTCAATCGCACCGGTATATTGGTGCCCGGTGACGAGTCGAAGGAATTTGTCATCGTCGTGGGAAGCCCCTGCGATGGAAAGTACGTTTCATCAAACGCGCGAAGATCGTTCGCATTATTATAAGAATTTGCATCGTTGAGTCTCTCGAACCGGAAAAATGATCTTTTCGGAAAATTGACACGTTATATAATAAAAAAATCTCATCGACACAGACGCCTCATATATATGTATATATATATAATATACCGTCGATGTCATTATCGCGCCTCGATCACGAAACGCCACTTCACGTCTTACGATAAGACTCCATTTTCATCGCGATGTAACAAAGCCATTAGCTTGTCGGTCCAAATTCCACAGTTCATTGATAAAATCGCACGTTGCTTTACCTTTGGAAAATACAATAAAATAAAAATCAATTACATGAGATATCCATTTAAGCGTTTCGTAAAGCATCGCAAGAGTAACAGCGACAGCGTGTAAAAGACATTGTAAAAATCGTAAAAGAGAAAAATAATTTATACAATAGTTTTTTTTCTCAAAGAAAGCATTGTCAATGATACTCAGTACTGATAACCGCACTCTCGACATTGCAATCCTTAGATATTTACGAGTTGTGTAGGTTTTGTATCGGAGAAAAGAGGCAGTCGTAATCATTGTAAAGTAAATTTTACGTTATAGAGTCAATACACGCACTCGTGGTCCCATAGATAACGTATCGCCGCTAATTTATTGTTTTCTCAATAAAAAAAAAAAAAAAAAAAATTGTATCGTCGCGATAATCGGCAGAGATGAAATCACAAAGTAATATAATAATTAATCCTGAAACATTGCAGAAGACAATGACATCGTCCCGTTATTGTTCGCGAGCTTCGATAAGAAAGCGCACGCACTTATGAAGATAATATAATAGCTTACGTGTGTGTGTGTGTGTGCGTGATCGCGTAAAAAATAAATTTAAGATTTGGAGAAGCAAAAATACACAAAAAGTTTTGTCGGAACAATATTTTTCTCTTGTGCGATTGATAAATTGAATTCAAATGATGGACCGAATGAATAAGAGAAAATAAAAGTTTGTTGCATTTTATGACACACGGTGTTCGACGGATACTCGATTCGATATTTCACTCGGTGGATTTCTATAAAGTGTACAGAGAGTGAATGCGATGTTTTGAAAAACAACGTTCAATATATCTCGCATTGTGTTACTACAAACCTCTCTTTCTCTATAAATACCGTAAAATGTTACTATCAATTTTCCGCGATAATCGGACAACATCCTTGGACGGGAATTATTTCCTCGTGTGTACACCCGCGTAACTAACTCGTTTTTCCTTCAGACACTCGATTATATCGAGAGAGAGAGACGTGTTTCTCGGAAAGATCGCATCACGATATCGTTTAAACTTTATTTAAAATTTTTAATATATTCACGCGCGGTCTATACGCGCGCTTATTCTTAAGAGCTTCAAGTTTGCACATTTCTGTGTGTGTGTGTGTAAGCGCGTGTTTGACGAAAGAATTTTCAGGTACATGTTACACCCGGAGGAAAACAGCGAGGATGAATATTACTTGTTGCTGAACGGTTCGATCTTCGCGCCGCGACTCGATCATGTGCCGATTATGCTCACACCCGGTGAGGATTACTGCATGGAAGTCGTGCCCGAACTGGGACTTAGGGTACTCGTTTGTTTTTCCGAAGGTGCGTAGAGACTGTGTGCGGCGAAGACTGAGAGCTTTTCGCACGTTCTTGTGTTAAAATATTTTATATATAAATATATTTAATTATAATATTTTTTTATATATTTTTGTAAAGATACTCAATATTTCAATTATTTGGATACTCTTCGTTCAGTTGTTCGTTCAGAAAAAAATCAGTTTTAAATTACTCATATTTTATTTGCGCTTGTTTTGACGTACTGAAGTGTGCGAAGTAATTCATACGTAAAAAAATCGATAAGCATCAGTAACGTGTTTTTCTTCCTTGATGCATTATGGCAATTAACGATTACAGACACTGCCATTATAACCGCGGATGCGCGACTCATCATTTACGCTTCTGGGCTCTTGATCTCGGTCCCATTTTTTATTCTTACAATTGTGGCGTACACGATAACGCCACGATTGAGGGACGTTCTCGGAAGAGCCCTTTGCCATTACTGCGGCTGCCTGGCTGTATCCTTTACCACTTTGGCCATTACGCAACTTGCGGGCGCACAGTTACCGTCTCAAGTCTGCGTTAGCATAGGTAAGATAATTAATTATTAACGATGGGCTTGTCGCGCTACATTGTCATGCAAAGAGATTTGTTATAATACTATTCTATTACGAAGAGTTTTATGAACACACGTATGCAATATTTGAAGTCATCTATAAGAAAATTTTTTTCGTTATAACTGTTATTGATTCTTTCGAAACGCTTGTTAAATCGTTTTAATTAAATTACCTCCGAAAGAATTTGCAGAAACTTTCTTTATGCATTCTTTTGAATTGTTAGTCTCGTTATACGTCGTAATTTCGACGACACATCTCACAGTGTCGTCGCAGTAAGTCATTTTTGGTAGTATGACGACATACGAATTAAGAATAATGTGATTAAGAGACCGGCCGACACGTGTCGTTTTCAGCATTCGTCATCCAGTTCTCGTTCGTGGCCTGTTTCTTTTGGCTGAACGTGATGTGTATCGAAACGTGGTCGTTAGTTTGTCACCATGTGAGCCATCGCTCGTACAGAAGAATCCAGTCCAAAACGCTGTTCTTCTATTACTCGATATGGGCTTGGGGCTCGTCGGCGATCCTTATTCTTGTCTCGATGGCGATGGATCTCAGTCCCACGATACCCATGACCTATGTCAAGCCCACTTTCGGTAGCGAGAGCTGTTGGTTCAAGTGTGAGTCTCAATCTCCATTTATAGGACTCATCTCATTATTATACAACACATGCCATTTAAGCCTCATATAAGCTTTATAAATGTACGTAATATGTATATAATATTATATATAAAAAAATATATAAGAAAAATATATAAAAATAAATGTACGATATTATATGTATAATATATAGAAAAATTATATATAATTATATATATATTTATTTATGAAGCTTATATATAATTGAGAGAAAGAGAGAGTAAATATTACTAATGTTTTTGCATGTACAACATGCCTAACATTTGCAAAAAAATTATTATAATATTTACAGTACAATATAATTACGTACAATGTAATTCAGTCACAGTCTTTAGTTTTATGGATTAACTCTTATCGCTTCATATTACGAAAAATCATTGTAACCACTAATCATGATAAATGTTTTTCATCAGTATCGAAATACGTAAAAATCTATGAAGATATCGCTCTTTCCTCTGTAGCCGACGCGGAAGCCATGCCATACTTCTACGTTCCCGTCGGTCTTCTTCTGCTGATGAACACGATCCTCTTCATAATAACGGCCGTCAAGATCAGCCGTTATCAGCAGGAACAACTCGCGCTGAGACACACGCCGAGGAATCAGCACTCCGACCGGGATCAGAGACTCTTGCGCAGGCTCAAGCGAACCTTCATCGTCTGCCTCGTGCTCTTCTTCCTGATGGGTCTCAACTGGACGATGGAACTGATCTCCTGGTTCGCCGGTGGCGACCCTCTGGACTGGTCGGCGTTCGATCTGATAAATGCCCTCCAAGGCGTTCTCATATTCGGCCTGTTCGTTATCAGAAGACCGCCCAGGGATTTTATCTGGCATCGGATACAAAAGCTACGCGGAATTCACACCACGGAACCGGACGTTGGTAGTATGGACTTGGCGCTGTTGCCTGTGATAAACGCCGATTCCTTGCCCAGACAAACGGTCGTTCAGTGATAATTTCATGAGGTAATCGGATCGTTTCTGGACGTGATATAAAACGCGACGCATTGGTCGGGAACGCTATCGGTCGCGAACTTGAAACGATAAACTGATAATGGCCCGGTGGAAGGAGAGGTACGGTCTCACGAAATGAGGTAGAAGTTATTTTAACTTTACTATATATAGAGATTATACCTATATGAATATACGATGTCGAAGTAGAGAACGGCCTTGGTGATGAGTGACGTTCGAACTTCGATGAAACGTGAAGTATCACGGCGTTATTGCGACGTGATTTCTCTAGCGCGAAAGCCACTCGAAACCCACCTAAATTAGTTCCGGAATTGTTGATCCTACGCGGATCTTTCTCGCTTTCGAAAGAGATTTTATATTTTATATTTCATTTCAATCGTCGAGGCGTTCGCTGAGTATAATAGCTCTAGTCGTTTTTTTTTTTTCAAAATATATAAATCTATAAATAGAAATAATAACTGTACGGTGCGCGCGCACATTGATAAGCAGCATGTTATCCAACGAAAGAATCTTACGTTGAAGTAAATATGCAAAATCGCGCGTATCGCGACTATCGCGCAATGTTGCATGTGAAAATGAAATTTTTCTTGCAAGTAATACTTTACGTAATACGTAACTGGTCTTCTTCTGGTAAACAATGCGCGCTAATGTCGCGATATTCGTGCGGTAATTGTACAATCGTGAGAAAATGAACAATGGACGACCTTACTCAAGGATCTCAAGTGTGATAAGTACGTACTTGACATAATTACATAACTCTACATATGTAAGACTAGGCTACGAAAATTCACCTTAAGTCTGAGAAAAGGAAAGAAAATAATTATTATAATATACAATAAACACTTGTGACGTGACGCGACAATAAGTTTTTATCGTTTTCTTCAAGTCAGTGTTCACGTCGATGAATATATGATACATCGTCTTAAGTTCCAGCATTCCAGCAAATCCGTTACGATGTTACGTACACGATAACGTGATTCAAAGCGAATTGCGTTTACAGGCGTGAGATATTGGAGCGCATTTCATTTATTTACGCGTCAATTGTGAATCGCGTCAGATTCTGGAATGCTGCACACAACATATTGTTGTAACGCATTATATCGTTCCCATGTAGCTTGTATTATTATTTATTGTCGTAGCAGAGATGTTAATTTATTACAATCACGCATAATAATAGAAACGATATAAGGCAAGTGAAAAAAAATCAAGAGAGAGAGAAAGAGAGAGACGAATAAAAAATACTAATATTCTTTATTTGTGTTTCCCTTTAAGACCATAATGCACATTTGTTCGTTTAATTTGTTTCGACGGCGTTTTCTCTTAAGATGAAATAACAGTGATTTGCAAACACTGGCACAAGGTGTCGTTTGTGACACCTCAAATTTGCCGCTAAAAATTATATTACTTACAATATACATGAGCGCACTCCTACCCACATGGTTAAATGCCATTAACGCTCGGCAAAAATAGACAAAAATAATTATAAAACTATTCTGTTTTATTTGAATAACAAACGGGCGTTAATGGATCGCGGAGAGATCTCGCGTGCAAGGAAACGTGGCGGTGCACTCACTGCAATATATCTAAGGCGTACAATTGCTACGCCGCGATGCACTCTAAGCAACAGAGGCCCTAGAGCGAAAAAAAACCAGGTACTAAAAGTAATATCTAATTCTCGTATGTGTGTGTGTGTGTGTGTGTGTATAAAGCATCGTTCCGCGATGCGCCTTAAATTTTATCGAAAATCTACTAGATATACCAAAAATATCACTCTAATTAAAGGCCATACATCTTGATTTAAAATTGTTACCTTTTAAACGTAGCACAGTAAATCAATTCCACAACATTGAGATGCGTTATCACAATTTTTAGGAAAGATTGTGACCATTAACAACCAGACGAATAGAATATTATGCCAAATATTACACCAAAAAATTTTTCATCTACGTCGTGTAGAAAGTTGTATAAAGCTTGATGTTTAGTTACTCGATAAAGACGATATATGTTCACACGCGCAAGCTTTTATAATCGATCGCTCTAAAAGTTTTATGTGGACAGAACACATTGTTCAGTTGATTTACGAGGGCCCGTAAATCCCGAGCTCACACCCAGAATTTCAATGAAGTCACCCCGCTGACCTACATAAACCAAGCAATACATTTCCGAGTGACGAAGCGCCGTATCGTTGAAGAATATTCGTTCCTTGTTCGCGTGCGGTTCACCAGGAACTGACGGTGGCTTATCTGACACATTAACGAGAGATGCGTGTGAACAGCAACAATGATATTAAAAACCAAATCAGACAATGTAACAACAAAACTGAAAACATACTGCGACTAACGTATTCGTAAACGATGTAGTCATCTAAACTAGAGAAATCGTTGGTGAAGAGACCTATCCAATCCCCATTGCTTGGTGCGAAATCTCTTTGCATGTTGAACGATATAACATTATCTTCCATTATACAATCTTGAAACTCCACGATACAATCTTTTACATTAGGTCTGACCTGAAAAACAAAGTATCGTCTCTATTACACATAGTTAAGTAACAAGAAGACAAGTGTATAAAGCAAAAGAGTCTATTTTACCGTAATCTCGAATTCTCCAGTCACAGGTTTGTGATCCGAGACACTAAAGTTGGGATGGCTCTTATAAGACTGTTGTTCTGCGTTAAGCTCTATGTCGTCATACATATCTATTGCATTGATTTTGTACAAAATTCTATCAGTCCAAGACGGTCTACGCCTGTAACAGTGTTAATTAAGCAAAGAAATTATTAAAATAATGAATAAAAATTCTATACTCACTTGAGATCAAATTCCTGGGACTCGAACTCGTATTTGTAAGTAGGCGGGAATGAGACATTACTTTCATTTAACTCCGCAAAAGCTTGGCGTGTCTTCATCACCAGCCTCAATTGATCTCTTTCGAACAGCTCTTTTAGTCGATTTTTTTTAACCAATACATCTATGTCAGTTGCTGTTAAGTCTTCTCCGTTGAGTCGAAAGTTTAAGTCACCAATCCAAAATATATAACTGGCGAAACAATATGTTTTCATCATCGTTACCGAGATAAATAAATCAGTTCGAATAAATGTTCGATTAAAGATATTCGTACTCGTGATATAATATCTTCGATGTATCTGGAGCGGTAAAAGTGTGATCTGTTATAATAGTATTGTAATCCGAGATCCTATCTGCGAGCAAGTGGTCATGGGGGGTTAAATGTGTGTTCACCACGCAAATACTGACTCCGTAGGCGTTCATTCTTATGCTCACCGCACCTTTGTTTCCCTAAAACAAGACACCATCACTGACAGAAACAGTAATTTCTACCAGCTCACTTGCATTGCTTTCTTACCCACATGCCACCGAAACCTGTCTTAGTATATTGAGCTTCTATTAATCTTAAATGAGTCAAATGTTTTCTCAGACAAAACGCATTTAAAACCAGACCCTGTAACCTTTGAGAGCGTATTTTTACATAATCATATTTCTTCAGAACCTCTCTGCAAGAATATCAATATTCAACTATTTTTTTCCCAGATGTGTATTTACATATTCATAATGAATATGTATGTGACGTGTTTACATATTTATAGAGTTATTTTGTAATAACATCTACCTGAAAGCTTTCGTCCAAGGATCTTCAAATAGTATATAGTCCAATACTATATTCTGTGGCTGTGATTTAACTTCCTGCAAACTAGAAAAGAACATACTTTATTTAGAACATTATCAAATATGTATAGAGAAGAAAAAGAATATTGTGCATACCCAACAAAATATATATCTGGCCACGAAGTTGGTTCCCAATATGGTGTAATGCCCAAAAGCTGTTGAAAGCTTTGCCTGGGATCTGGGAACTTGGTGGCTACGTTGTACGTGACGAAGTATAATCTTTGCAGAAGAAAAAAAAATAAAATTTTACTTCTTGCAAGATATGAAATTATTGGATTTTATAACTTACACACATACACAGTATACAGGGGAGAGGAAAAAGTAACTTTTTTCTGACAATTTGATTTACCTGAGTCGTTCCACTGACTGCGCCATTTTTGCCTCGACGAGGTTGTTTTACGGAAGAAGTTTACGCAATTTGCGTAGCGAGGTTGTTTAAGTCACGGTGACTCCGCAAAGTGTTTGACGACAGCAGCACATCGCTCGCCAGGTTAGAAAATAGGATTCGTTGGTGATTCGCGCGCCACGAATAATTCACATTTGCGTTGACACTTTTACCCTGTGTAGTGTCGGTCGCGAGGAAACTGACGTTCCGCCAACGAAACTCGTTGTTTTAGCGTCGCGACGAGCATCTGGACGTACGCGTTTCTTTTGCTCTCACGGCAGAGCCATATTGTTGACAGGTGAGCTCGGGAGTAGGAACGCACGATTATTTCTTTCCCTTTCTCTCTTTCCAGCTCCCCCTGCAGTCCGGTCGTGCCACGTGACGTCAAAACGTGCGCGTCCTGTCAATTACACATGACCTCGCGGATCGAGCGATCGATGAATCGCGTTGCGATTTTTCTTTCTCGTCGAACGGTCGAACTTTTCTCTCGGCGAAAGAAAATGTCCGCGAAACGATAGAGGTTAGTACACAAAGCTCGTGCGTGTCGTCAGCTGATCATCAGCTGATAATGACAGATTCTTCCCCGTCGAGCCTTTTCGTGACGGAAATTCAAAATTTACACGGCGGACAATATTGAATTTTATTTTTCAACGCTAAAAAATAACAATAGAATAAAACAATCGATACAAAATACAATTGTTTCGAACGTATCGTTGGAAAAAATTAAAAAACGCAAGTATTGAAGAGAATTCTTATAAAACAAATTTATTACATATACGTTTATTATTCGCACATACTTTAGCTCGTTCTTCCGCGTCAGTTACACACATATATTCATTGTTTTTTTTAATAATTATTATAACTGCATATGCGTGTTATTTCTCTCGAAATTCATGTACACACACATACCCGCTCTCTCTCTCTCTCTCTCTCTCTCGTTTTCTCTCAATAATTAAGTATCTTATTTTCGTTACAAAAACAGTTAATAGGATTCAGTGTTTTTTCTGAATTTGTAAGATTTCTCTCGACGACGATTATTTACATAACAACGAGAGAACAATGTCTCGTCACAAAGCTGTAATCTAGATACAAAAAGTAAGCCCTGTCGTTATACATGTCGACTTGTTCAGCGAACAAAGTTCAGTTCGCCTCAATACATCATTCCGGGATGAGCTCTCTGGAAAAACACGTTGGGGTTGGCCGACAGGGTCGTGTACAGATTCCCGGTGTCCTCCGGCCTCAAATACATACCAGGCGGAAAAACGAACGTCTCCATCGGTCCGTGCACATCTGAAAGCAAAGAGAAACGTGCAGATAGTCGCATTTTTCGCGCGAAACAATCATTTATCGCGCAATATATACGAAGTAACGGTCGCGAAACTAGAACGAACTGTACACATCCCGTCGCCGCGATTATCCTCACGGATTTACGCGCATCGGAAGCGGTTCGTTATCGATCGGATGGGCGCGTGTCCGGTCGTAACTTCTCGCGCGAGCATCCGCGCGCGCGTTTATTTTCTCTCTTCTCGATAATAAATGATAGTCTAGTATCGAAGTATCGCTCATCGAAGTCGCAAGACCGGGACGGAACGTCCTCGTTACCACCGCTCGCTTTAAGCGTGACTGCAATTTACGACTCTCGAAGTAGGTCCCGTCTCGCGCGCGCAACTCGTCATCTCATCACACGAGAGAGGGCGATTAAGCGAGTATGTACGTCGATTCGCGTGCGCGCTAATCGATAATTAAATAGCGCGCTCTCGACGAAACCGTTGATCGGTTGAAAGTGTCAGACGTAAATTCACAAGAATGTCGTTTTCTTTTTACGCACTTGTGACGTGTTACGATTTTTTTGTAACTTTGTTGCGCGATTGTTGACAACACGCGAAGGAACTTTTTGTCACACGAAGCAAAGGGAACAAGTTGTGTCTCGCGTGTAATAATAAGCTTCGAGAACGAGCGAGTTCTCTCCTTCTCTCTCTCTCTCTCTCTCTCCCCCGACTATGGCGAGAGGCTAGCGACCTTTGCCTCTCGGTAATTTCTTGCATATTTCACGCCTCTCGTAATAATGGACTTTGACGTAAGAATCTTTTTTTTTTTTTTTTTTGTTCCCTTTGTACGAGAGACACGAAGGGAAAGGGTGCATCGCCGAATTGTTCGAGAGCGCGAAAACTGCGTGTATACGCACGACGAGATTTTTCTCTCGTTCGCGAATCTCGTTTGCACACCAAGTGTGAGCAAACTGCGAGCTGCTCGCCGAATAGACAGATGCGCGTGTGTCTTTAACGTAAAACGCGTATAAAACTCGCGTGGGTGAAAGTCATCCGTCTGCGATTTACGAGCTGGATGATCTACGCGTCGCGAACACACACGCGGGAGAAACAATTATCACGTATCGCGCGCGATCGGAGGTCTGCCATTTGAGCGCGACGATAAATATCGTCTCTATCTTCTTTCGATCCTGGAAAAAAAAAAAAAGAAAGAGAATTTATTCTCCTCTCCGATTTATTTTACAACACGACGAGTAGTACAGTGCGTTATAACGAACCGCGCAACGCAATAGGTACACACAGGCGCTGGCCTCGTTACAATAGCGCTCGCGCGCGTTCCCTTCGAATAGAGCTGAATGGGATCTAGAAACTCGCTAAATGTACGCGCGCGCTTTTCCATTATTTGTCTCTAGAAAGTGTGAAACTCCCGCTTACATTGTTGTTTCTTCAAAAGGAAATATTTCCAGAATTTCCGCGCGCGCGGATCCTCTCGAGAAAACTCGTAGGAACGTGCGACTCGCGGAATATTTTACGCTTTACTGACGGAAAAAGAAATTTATGTGCGAAATTTTTCTTCCTCTTTTTCGCGCACAAAGAAGAATTTTTGTCACCGTTGTCGTTTCACGAGAGAGAGAGGCATGGTCCAGCCTAACGGGATTTATTCTCTCGCGCGCCCGCCTCTCTCTCTTTCTCTCTCTCCCCTTCCTCCTCCCACATCATCATCTCGGCGAAGCAAGAAGCGATTGACCTCCGCCTCGGACTTTCTCCCTCTCCGGCCTTTATCCCGCCGCCGCCGTCCCGCCGCTTTTCCTCCCTTTCGTTCGCACCTCGAGGTGAAGGTCGCCGAGGGCGTCAGCGTGTGACGAGGAAAAAGTTTTCGGGCCAGGAAACGCGCGCAGACAGGCGGTATATACAGGAAGCGTCGAGATTTCGTCGGACGATACACGTGCGCGCTTATACACGATACTCCCTTCTTCCGTATATGTGTGTGTGTGTTGCAAACGCGAATATTTCGCGACGCAGAAGATATTTCTCACTTCGAGCACACGCGTGTTGTGTTACACGTATTGTGTAATTAATTACAGAAGGCGAAATATGTAACACGAATTCAATTGCGGCAATAACAGTGGATCGTCCGACGCTTAGTTATTATCTTCATTATTTTAACATCAATCTATATCCGCGCCGTCCCGTCGATCGGTGAGGATTGATGCGCCTGTGTCGCCAGTCTTCGTCACGGCTTCGTCCAGCGCCTTTGCGTGACGCGAAGGACACGGACAGCGTACCGTAACCGAGAAAAATGCACGTTCCAAGGCACCTCATATGCGTACGCGGCGGGGTCTTTGCGCCCGGGATCGCAGTTTTGCATAGGGCACGTAATCGGCCGACTGATTTCTGAAAATAAATAATGACCGGCTTACCGTCCGAGTATATGGGACTTCCTCCGTGCCTGCAGGCGCTGCATCCGGGTATCCCGGACGAGACCAGTGCGACTCGATCTGTAATTAGAAGTTTCCACACGTTGTGATGATCTCTTTCTCTTTCTCTCGGAGAAGAAAAACGCGAATTACGCGTCGTAATTTTTTCCCACCGGAGCGCGCGATTAATTCGCGGTAGATTTCAATTTTCCAATCCATTCGCGCGAGGAGACGACGAAGATCCTCTTCTCTGACTAACAAGAGCGGAGCAACATCGCCGAAGCCGATGTTTAAAACCAATAACACGCGTATCGTACGGCGCTCCCGCGTGCGCGATGACGACGCGCAATTATCGTGATTGCGGACATTTCATTGAGCGTCGGTCGTTGTCGTTGCTCTCTATTTTCAAAAATAAAAAAAGAAAAAAAAAAAAAACGACGCGAACGCATTCTACTGCGAGCGCGTCCCATTTATTGTTTACTTTCTCGTTTATTCGTTTATTCACGTTTCACGCGTCGCCGATTTCGTCGGTCGTGACCGCGTTTCCGTCATTCGGCGCGATTACGTTGTCCGCGCGCGAGTTGTTTTTTTTTTTTTTTAGTGGGAATCGCGCGATATGACCACGATGAAGATCTTTCCCGCGGAAGAGGGGTACAATGAGAACAAGCGAATCGGAACCACAACAGTTGCGCGACGCGTAAAACTTACTTGCACGCGCGCGCGAAGAGAAACTCGAATATTCCGTAAACAGAGAGATCTCGCGTCCCGCGATGTTATCTGTTCCTTGCGAATCTTTTCTCTTTTAATGTACGTAAAACGATGATGATGATGATGATGTTGTTTCGAAGAGAGATAGAGAGGGAGGGAGGGACAGAAAGAGAGTTTAACGGCCTTACCCGCACTGTGGTAATGCATCTTCCTCTTCAAGGACGTTTCCGCGGGCTTGAAGTGGAAGAACGAGGGCGAGTAACCGCTGCCGGGGAGGGAGCTGAGGGCGTCGTCGCGGTCGCGGATGACGGCAGCCGGTCCCTCGCGACCCAGAGCGGCCAGTTGGCGTCCCTTCGGTAGGAACATCGTGAGGAAGACGAAGAGAGACGTGGCCAGCAGCCCGTAGGCCAGCCAGGCCTCCCGATCGCTGTCGCTGCCGGCCGCGAACGAACCGATCCCGCTCGAGATCCAGATCGGCAGCGAGAGACCCACCGCCAGGCCGATGAAGGCCGCCTCTCGGTTATTGTCGCGCACACCCCGCGCTCGTACGGCTAAACAGGTCACCGCCACCAGTAACGCTCCTGGATAGCTGAAATTTGGAAACAACCGTGGAAATGGAAGCGAACCTGACTTCGTTCATCTTTTTCTTGTCCGTTCGCGTCTCTCGAAATTAATTCGGAAATATTTCATTATGGAAAAAATTATCGGTTAGCGCGCGTTATCGAACTTTTGTTCCAAGATTGCTGTGATAATAGGTATAATCGATTTAACTCGAGCGCGCGATGAAGGGAGAGGGTTCGCGCGAAATTTTACCCGAGGGAAGCCACTATCTGTCCGAGCGGAGTCTTGCAGGAGATGGTGGACGCCGGTGGTGAGCTTTGGCCCGCGCCTTGTTGCTGCTGCTGCTGCACCTGGATCACCGCAGGTGGTTCGCCGTAAAACCATTGCCCGACAATGGCCACCTGCACCAGCACCGCGAACACCAGCACCAGCGCCTGCAGCAGCAAAACCGAGAGACAAGTAAGAGCCTCTGCGCGAACGATTATTTCCCCTCTGGAGGAAGATTCACGCGGCCGTCTACCCCGTGTCGATCGGTTTAATTAAAGGTGAACGTCCCGCGGTGACACATCCGCGACCGCGTGGCGTGGGTTCGTTCTTCTACTGACGTCAAACGCGCGCCGCGTTTATGACGTTATGGACTTGTACATCGTTACAACGCGCGGAATAGTCTATGAGCAGGAAGAGAGAGAGAGAGAAAAAAAACACATAAAACGCACAACGCGCAAAACCGATCGGCGAAACAAATTTCTCTACTTATAATTAACGTTAAAAAAAACCAATAAAAAAACAGAATCACTTAAAATTAAAGAGACACGTTAATTACAATCTCCGATGTAAATTCGTGTCATCAAATTTCTATTAAAGTCACTCGCACGTCGGACTGGCCGGCAGTCCAGCATCAGAATTACACGAGTTCTTAATTGCACGTGCGCGTATAATTATATCTCGACGCGGCTTTTCTCGCAGGCGATCGTTCTGATTTCGTTTTCTGCGCTTCCCGGCGAAACCTCGGGAGAGAGAAGGATCTCTCGCGATAAGAGCGGATCCCGTCGAGAGTTCGACATCGTCGGAGGGGGAGCAGGGGAAAGGGGCACACACAAGCGGCACAGGGAGCAAACGTCGAACGTGAAAAATGAATGTTTATCCTGGGGAGGAGATCGCGCGCAGCGGGGCGAGAAGCTCTCGTCCTGCCACGCCTGTCATTCAGCTCGCGCGCACCAACACAAAGCCGCGATAATTGCCTCGATGGTTTTACGCGCGCGCGCGTGTAATTAATCGTCGTACGTACGGTACGATGACGCAACTTATGGGGGAAAAGGGAAGTCCAAGGGGGTGACGGCGAAAGGAGGGAAGTAAAGGGAAGAACGTTTCAAAGAGAGAGAAAGAGAGAGACTTGTTCGCGACGTATAAATGGCCGTGCGAGATGAACATCCGGATCGGCGCGACGTGGCGTGGCGAGGCGGAAGAATAATCGCGAGACGATCGCGTCCGTCGTCGCGAGTTAAAAAGAGACGAATAAAACAATATCACAATTATCATTTCTACATGTCCCGATGTCTACTCTGATTAGTCGTGTAGATCTTATCGACGTTCACTCCACCGGACATCTTGAAATTATCTCTCGCTGCTCCTTAAACTGATATCTAAGATTTATTTATTTTTTGTTTTTTTTTAACATTCTTATCTCTCTGTTAAATGTTTTGGCAGATGTGAGTGTGTGTGTGTGTGTGTGTGTGTGTGTGTGTGTGTGTGTGTGTCGACTGAATATTTTATCGAGATAAAAATTCGCGTAAACGAGTGAAAAATAAATTGACAAAAGAAATTACGAGAGAAAACGTAATAAAAGTAATTGCTCAACAAATTTATTCCGAGACGCATTTGGCGGATAAATTATTACATTACATATCAAACACATGTGTGTGTGCTTACCTGATAAGGCGCTGGAAGATATACGCCGCTGTTCAGCGACAGCAGGAAGACGCATTTAACCAGCAGAGCGGCGAACACGAGGGCGGCCGGCAGACCCACCAACCGGAAAGCTGCGCATGACAGCGGATTTTGGCTGAGGGAAGCCGCGGCCGAGAGACCGGCCAGGAGGAACAGGCCCAAAAGCAGTGCCTGACCCAGGAACAAGTGTCGTCTGTTGGGCGCTGTTGTTCTGGCCTGAAACACAGAGTTGACATAAAAAAAAAAAAAAAAAAGAAGGTGCGTGAAATTATTCATTTCTCGGTGATGTCGAAATATTACAAAAGAATAAAATATTTCATATAATATTTAACATAGTTCTCCAAGTATTACTTTCGTAAAATATTTAATTAAGTATTCGTTAGCAATTTAAACGGTATGTTTGCTTAGAGTACAAAGTGCACTTTCGTCGACTCCGTTCCGCGCGATAATTTGGCGCGTGATGTTGTTGTAAAAGCAAACGAGCATTCGCCACGTGTACAGATCTGTCTGCGCATTGTCTTCATTTCATTAACTCCACAAAGAGACTCGAAACATCAGATGCTAACCGCATGCAAATGGACCATAAGCGCTCTCGCGTGACGTAATTATCTACGTTCGTTTGTGCGATGAGCGAGCCAACCTCAATATATACTTCTTTAATTAAGATAATCAATACTTGTTTAATTAAGATAATTGCTCCTTATTACGCGTAAAACTCATTAAGTCTGTGCTTAAATTCTGATAATATTTCGCAAATATATGAGGTTTTCACAATTTGCAAATTTTTCGATCACGCTACCGGGATACAATCTCAAGCTTTAATCAGATTCTGTTTGTTTAATTATTCAATTTATGCTTTTCTCGAAGTTCTTAATTCGCGATCTAATCAGTCCGACGGCGAACGATGTGGAAAGAGACTATCTCGTCTCTCTCTCTCTCTCTCTCTCTCTCTCTCTTTCTCTAAATCTCTCAGCCTTTCTCATCGAGATAGCTGTTCAATGGAGCGTGTCGGAGGGTGCGACCGGGAGAAACCGAGGCCGCGTGGTTATAGACGCGAGCGCAAACTGGGCCTAGGTCTCGGCGAAATTCCCTCGTCTGTGCTGTTGGTTACTGGAGCTTGTCGAATGAAAACGATTAATAGTGGGTCGACGGGTATATGTACAGGGAGAGACGCGCGCGCGATATAGACGAGTTCTTTTCCGAGCTCTATTAATCCCGCGGTCGGTCGTGGCCGCAGTCGACCGAGCGACAAGTCCGGCCGATGTTTACGCGTTCCATTTCACTCGGGAGGAACAGCTGTTGTTCCCTTCTTCTCCTTCTCCGCGAGACGAAACTTGAACGCATAATTTCGCGCGATCGACGCGGAAAAGTGAAACCAAGGACTGTGCGTAAGAGAGACCGAATGTGTGACAGCGTTTTTGTTACGTGGAATATTGTTCGAGTAATATTGATTATATGGTCGCATCTTGGACTCAAGATCGTCTTGAGTTCATCTTCAGATTCAGTCTGTAGCCAATAAAACCGCATATCTTGAGATGAATCTAAGACGATCGTTAAGATCGGACTATGAATACCGGCTTGTAAATTCTTATGAGAAAGTACGGAAAAAAGAACTTATGAAACGTAAATATGTAGATACGAGATACACCGACAGATCGATAGGATAGATTTGCGCTTTGGAATTTTGTGCGGTAGAGCTCGGGTACCCACCTTGAACAAAACGAAGACCTCGAACCCGGCCATGAGGAGCATCGCCGCGGCGCTGAGCGCGGCGAGCGGCAGCGCCCAGGGTCGTTGCTTGAGCAGGGACTTCGGGGTCGGTCGCATCTCCACCTCCTGGCTCTTCTTGACGCCCGGGGGCGTTCTGAAAACGGTAATTGTCCGGTTGGGCGCCGGCACGCTGATGACGCTTGCCACGCTCGCCAGACCGTGCCCGATCTCGGACGGCACCAGGAAGAACTCCGTTGAGAGCTCGTAATCCCGGGAACGCGGGGCCCGCGCCGTGATTCCGCTCGCCGGGCCCAGCCAGCCGGCCATGGCCGTCGCCCATGACAGGATAATCGGGACCAGCTTCATCGCGACATCAGCATCAGAGCTGTCTTTGATCTCTCTCGACTACGCGAATTCGTGCGTGCGCGTTGTCGCGTGCGTGTAGTACCCACGTGATCGTCGTCACCGGTACATCACGCATCGTCTCCTGCGTGCGCGCATCTTTGCAGTCACGCACATGCTCGCGGCCGCGTCGTCGTCGTCGGTCAAGGTTCACCGGCGTCTGTAATCATACTCGCGATTAAAGGATACCCGGCGGCGCGGCGGCGCGGTATATAAATCGCGCAATATCTTCAAAAATTTTATAAAATAAGTTTAATTTAATTCTCCTTTGAAATACAAGTTTTCTCGAATTTTTTCAAAGCCGAAGAACGAGAGCGCCGAGCTAACTGTAAAAAAAAAACTTAATTTCCTGTGTTTTTCGCGTGCATTTGGGAAAACGAGGAATTTTTTTTTTATCTGGAAGAGATAGAATCGCGATTAATAATTTATGATCCTGTATGATTCCGTTGTTCGCGTGTTAAATTCGCTCGGGTGCGTGTGCATATGTATGACTTTCGAATATTTTCAATCACATCGTCTCGCTGCACATCGAGGCTATCGGGGAAGACGCGTCGCCGCCACCCGACTGGGTGGACTCGAACCTCTGATCGTGTGTTGCCTCATGACTCGCCGCGATTTATCAAAAGGTTGTTCCGGGTCTCTCTCGGGTCGCGCGACCGGGGGACCGCGTTATACAATAACGTAATATTCCCGGCCGAGTCACGAGCGAAAGGAAAAAGATCGATGGATCGTCGTGTTAATGATCAATTAGGGACCGTTTCTTCTCTCTTTCTCTCTGGTCTGGCGCGCCCGATGGGTGGGCAAATCCCTTCTCCCGCGAGCGATCTGCATGCGCTAACGCCGTTAATTACACCGACGCCGTTAATTACGAGGCGTGCTCAATTGCGCACGCGGAGATTGTTTAATAACGCGAAGCAGCGTGGCAATAGTCGCGGACGAGGGATTCGTCCGCGTACTTATCGCCGGAGCCAGGCATGACCAGTCCACTCGGCGCGCTCGCCATGCGCTCGCCTGGTCTAACGCCATTAATTATTACGAACAGGGTCAGCCGTAAGTAGAGTGAAGCACGGACGGAGTGAAACGAAGAGCGTATAGAGACAAGACTATCGCGAAGCGCGTCTTCCTCGCAGGCGCGATTATTATTTTTTTTTTTTTTCCACGGGAAAAGAATTTCGATCAGAATTTCGACGGACGCAACTCGCGCCAAAATAAGCGAAGCGTCATTTCGGCGCTCTTGTTTTAATTACTCTTGTAAACGTGAAATTAATTGATTACGATTAATATAATTGAACACTGCTGTCTATAAGATTTAATAAGTTAAACTAAGTTTAGAAAGTTTTTAGAATTTAAATTCGAGGACACTTGTAAAGTTTTGCAACAATATACTAAGGTAAAATAAATTGTAATTAATTTCAAAAGAAGAATCAAAAATTGTGTTTCGTTCGAAGAAATTCTCTCTGAAGAAGACTCTTACGGGCCCTTTTCGAGCATCGAGCGTCTCTCTCATGAATCCAGCGTGTTATTCGGATTTGTTTCTTCTGGTCACATGCGGTATATCCTGACTCGCCGTTCGGTCGTCGCAGGATCCATTCGAGGATCTCTCTCCGGAGCACCGGGAATCCTCGCGTCTTTTGCGCGCGCGCGCGCGTGCGCGCGATCGCGTGTCTTTTCGGATTTCCTTTTCCGGCAACCACGTTTACGACGTGAGTGAGGGCGCAGTTCTTTCTAATTGTCGGAAACTTGATTTCGACGATTTCGAGGACGACGACCGCGTGATCGGGCGCGTTAGCGAGGCGCGCGATGTGAACGCCGCGCTTCTACTGAGTACGGTGCGCTGGCATTCGCGGCGATGGCCAAACCGAAAGCAGACTGGAGTCAGTTCCGTTCCGGAGGTGAGGCCTATCCGTTACAGAGAGAGAAGTCGGGGAGAGATGGTGATGACGATGCAGAGGCGGCGGTGGTGGCGACGGAGACGAACAGGAGAGGGAACGGACACTGAAAAGAAATTCTTTCTCGAACGCGCGACGCATTGCGTGCGATTAAACATTTATCGGAAGAAAATAATATTGCGCAGAAAGAAGACAATTATATTGTGTTGTATCAAAGTTTTATTTTATTTTATTTGTTTTATTTTAAATAATTTGTCTTATATGTAAAACTTGTTCGATTTAAAACTCTCTGAGATTCGTGTCGATTTAAATTGACATCTCGGACGAACGCGCGTTGAATTAATTGTCTCGCGTCTTAAATTAATTCGCCAGAGAACACAAGAAGCGTACGTGCGAGCAGAACGACGCTGTTGCGGATATACTCGCGAATTATCCACCGATCCGATCCGCCCCTGCCGAGCAGAGGCGACGGAGTCGAGAGAAGGAGAAGAAGGGCCCGAAAGACCGAGAGAGCGCGACTCCGGCGGAGCTGGTCCTTCAACGTCGAGGACCGACCCCGGCGACGCGATTTACATATCTTACGTGTAATAACCTCGAAAAAGTTTTTAACAATGGCCCGAGGTTCACCGCGGTCGAGCGAAAGGTGAGAAGAGAACGAGCGGAATTGTAAAGAGAAGTAACGCGTTTAACGAACTGCCTGCGGATTTTTTTAAAAAAAAAGATACGACGCTCTCGATTCAGCTCTCGATCGTTTCTCCTCTGTCTTTCTCACAGTGTCGTGTCGCGAATAAATTTTTATAGAGAGACAGAAGCTGCAAATGCAAATTGCACACGTGATAAATAAATAATTACATATGTTCTGCTAATTGCGGCAAAATCCGTTCGTCTTCTCAACTTTGAAAGTCTATATTTTTCAACCACACCAATTTCAGAGCAATTTCACACGAAACTGCGGCGCAAACTTAAAGACCCAATTCTTCAGAACGACGCCCCAGCGCTACCAGATTGAACGTTTCGCCGTGAGTGCGCACACGCTTTCGCGCAAAAAGCACGCGAAATTGCAACCCGTCACTCTCGCCTCAAAAGGGGTTCGGTCTCATCAGCGGGCGGGCCCTCTCCCGCTTTTCCTTCCCGTGAAAGAGAGAGAGAGAGAGAGAAGCGGAGAGATTCGGGACGTTTCGAAAGCCTCCGATATTTTATGTTTCCTGCGAGCGCGCGAGCCTGTCGGCGATCTGTAACGTTGTTGCGAGGATGCGATGCGTTTTCGCTTGTTCGCGCGCAAGTGCCGTTCGTAAAAACGCGCATAAAAATTCACCGCGTATTCCCGCCCGCGTATCGTGCCGTAAATCGTCTCGGGAGAAAAAGGGGGGCCCTCCTCGCGGTTGAAAAAGCCGCGAGGACCGACGACCGCAACGGTGGTCTCACCGACTGCGTTTGAGTAAAATGAAACGCAATAAAGAGAGACCGGGCGAAAAACCCAGCGAATACGGTACAAACCGTAAGTAAATCTTGTTGAGAGACGAGCGCTTTCGATTTTAAAACGATCGGATTTCTATTTTCTCTCTCGAGATGTCGAAATTTTGAACAATAGAACAGAGAATATCTCTTGTTCTCGTATTTTACTTGAAATTAATAAGAAAAAAATAGAATATGTGAGATTAAATCCTCAGTATTGTCGATGTTTATAATTTATTATCGGTTTCTCTCCCTCGACAGCTAATTGTGGTTTTAAATTAAAGTTTTATTTATATAACAATTTCATCGGATCTAATCTCTCCTTCTTGCTCTCTTTTTTTCTCTCGGTATAATTGAATTTAATCCCGAGAGAGAGAGAAGACTGAAGAAAAGGCGCGCGCACACGAGCGCACAGTTCGCGTTTACTTTCGATGTTTTTGCGGAGAAGAGAATCGCCGCGGCGCAGCGACATTGTTGCGGGAGAGGCAAGAAACGCGAGGTATGTTAGGCGCTATCGTGTGTGCGGTGTGGCAAGAGGTGGCCGACGGCGACGTACGTACGAACGAACGTACGGTTTGTCCGGTTTTCGAGACAAAGAGTTCGTCGAACCCTGGCCGCGGCTTCGTTCGTCGGTTTGATCGGCGGCGCGGCTACCGAACGTGCCGCGTACGTGCCCGTTCGCCGCGAATGAGCGTCGTCGATTCGCGTGACGTGCGACGCGTGCAACCACGTGCGATCTTCAGCGTGCGCTTCTCGCACGTGTCGCGCGTGAGGGAACGCCAAGTCGGGAGATGCTCTCTCGATCGTGATATCACTCGGGAGTTGCTATCTCTCGCAGAAAGACTCTCGTAAAAAGCGAAAGTCAAATTTTGTTACAAAAATAATAATTTGAAAAACCAAGAAAACTGACAGTTCAAATATTTTGTATCTTTTTTTTTTATATTCGCAAATTGTTCGAGAAAATTTGCAGCGGTTCTGCAAAAGGATCAGAGAGAACGAACGCGGCTTTCGGTGTGTTTCCTAGAGTGGCAATGTCTGTGGCCACACCCGGCCACTTTCTCCGCCAAAGCCAAAGTCATTCCGGTACAGTAAGTTACTACCCTTAATGACGCAAGCCGCCCACGCGATTTAGCGAGAAGCACGTACATATATATATATAGGTAGTAGCGCACTTTCGTTCCGAAAAACGGATCACGCACCTTGATGGAAACAAAAATTACAGGGCGCAAGAAAAAGAGCGATTAAGTCCGCCGGTGGCGGACAGGTAGCAGATCGCTTGATCGGCCATGACCGAATTTCGATAATTCCCGAGAAAGAAGCATTGAAATACGAAAGTCCCTGAACGCGAACTTACGTCGCGGAAGGTCGCGCGCGTGAAATATTTCTCGTTATTTTTTCTAGAGTCAAAAACTGGACTAGAAACACTGACCGAGTTAAATAGAACAAAAGTAAAAGTTGACTGTGGTGTCTGTCTGGTGAAACTTGACAAATTCTGCGGACAATATATTTTTTTTATTTCAATTCTCTTATTTCGCGGGAAATATCAAGAAAATTACTGAAGTCCATTACGTCAGTATTAGGCGACGGATCCAACACGTGAGAGATAATTTTATATTCGAATTGCATCACGCATCTTCGCATGATTATTATTGGCCTCAAGCGCGTTGCCATCTCGGAGATGGATTTCCGGCCGAAAGAAATCCGGGCGTCTCCGTCGTGAGCTTCCATTCGTCCGTGCGAAATTCCTTCCTACGCCTTAGGGGAACCCTAAAAGTTGCGGCGCGTCGAAGACCGCGGGCGTTCCTCTCTTTCCTTCCCCGGGCCAGAAGGGAGACGTGAGGAGTCGCTTGCAACCGGTTTCGACAAACTAAAGCTAAATAAAGGCACGCTCTACAGCGCGAGAGGAGGACATCGTTGTGTCGATAATTGCGATCTCGAAAAAATCAGCGAGCGCGGAAATGTTATCACATGTACAAAAACGCTATTCGGAAAATTCGAGCGATGCCCCCGACGTGTTATTGCGGAAACACCGGCCGATTGAAGGATGTAATAACGATCGAAGAGTTCCGGCACATATCGTGCCGTTATTTTATAAAGTATATACACGTACGTATATAATTAGACAACATAGTAATAGAAAAAATTCGGGATGCTCTTCCCCTCCTCACTGGAAGGAAAAGGCGTACTTGTTGCATAATCCCTTGACTTCGGCGAGATGTAGCCCCCGAGCAGTAACGTTAACCGAGAAAGGGATCCGGTCGCTCAAGTGTATGTATTCTCTTCTCTCTCTCTCTCTCGTAATTTAACCCTTTGATTTCCTTTCCTTCCTGGCCTCTGTGCTGCAAGGTTTGATGACGCCTCGATAAATCGAGGCTTCCATCGCGATTCATTTGAATATAAATCTGTCTGTCCGGCACTCTCTCTCTCTCTCTATCTCTCTCTCACCGAAGATCTTCTCTAAATCAGAGAGAAAGAACGGATGAGCGACGATCAAGAGAGAGAGAGAGAGAGAGAGAGAGAGACAAAGAAGAGAAAAAAAAAAGAAAAAGAACAGGAGGAGGAGACGAAAAGGAAAGTTCTTTTTTTTTCTTTCCGCTGCGCATCCAGAGTGACCGCAAACCGACCACTGCGGTGGTTGGTCGTGCGGGATTTATTTTTTGGTAGCCTTATTTCGGGTCCTCTCTCTCTCTCTTTCCTCTCTTCTTCACGACGTCCGTTTCTCCACGAGCGTTTTAATGTCCTCGCGATGTAAAACTCCGACGGTTCACTCGGTCCTGACGAAAATCCATTCTGACGACTGCGTACGACGCGCGCGCATCAGCCGCCCTCATTTGAAATTCCATCCTCTCCCTCGTTCGCGGAACGAGGGAGATTGCAACAGTGGAGGACGACGCGCATACGCGGGCGCACAGGATGCAGCTGCGCGTAATGATCTCGTAAAATTCTCCGAAACGGTCATTCGGTTGGCCTCGTCCTTGGAATTTCTCATTGCACGTGAAATGATGAAAAACGGATAAACGCAAGCGTTACACGCGTAATAATAATAAATTAAGAGGAATATATATTTTTGGCCGGAGCTCGAACCGTGTAATCCTGTATTCTCTTCAGGGACGAACTATAAATGGTCGCTAAATTCATATTATCAAGTAGATAATTTTCCTTTTATGTCCCTTATTATATCGATATATATATATATATTGTAACATGCATATTAGATGCGTGTGCAACTAAAAAGAATTTCGCATCTTTCACGGGCGAGACGAATTTTTCATCTCTTCTGTAAATCGAATGTTCTTTTTATCCGCCGTGCGCGTGTGTCGGAAAACCGACCGCATCTATCGACATTTCGAGCTTATTAAATTAAATTCGTTCTTTATTAATTGAATCTCCGCTAACGGGTGCCGCGGCCGTTTCGCATTAATAAATTAGTTCGCGCCCGATCGACCCTCGAACGGTGACCCCCCGACGACGCGGCTACCTACGTAATATTCGAGCGTAATTTTTTTTTGACGAGAAATAAAGCAGCAATGCCGTTGTGTTATGTTTTACATCCGTCGATACGCGGAGCAGAGCGCATTATTCAAGAAACTTTTATTAGACCGACCAAGGCCGAAAGCTCACCGCAAAGTCGTATCGGGGGAAGTCGACGAGAGGAAGAGGCGTGTATATACCACGCGCGCGCACCGCACGAAACGGCCCTTCTTCTTATAACCATAAATATCGCGCATAAATGCACATAGCGCGATGCTCCATAAATTCGATGCCGTCTGTCCGACCGAAAAACGAGCCTGCGCCGCGCCTGCAATAGAGCCGCGCAATTAAACGCACGCTGTCTCCAAAAAAAAAAAAAAATGTTGATTATTAGCAGTATTCGTCCTTGGACTTTCCCAGGGGGAGGTCTCCGACTGTCTAGCTTTCGCGCGCGTTTCTTAAGAACGCGCGTGTACACGTAAGAAGAATCGCGCGTCTCAGAGATTGACATCCGATCATCTCTTATCCGTCACGCGCTTTTCTTCTTTACATTTCGCATTGAAATATATCGATGGCAAATTTGACGCGAGACGCGGGATCTTCGATTCTTTCGGAATCGCGCGGTGTCGATTGCGCGCGATGCGCAAATGTAAAATCTCTCGCGCGGGAAGCCCTCACGCGCGCTCTCCGCGTGTCTACGTGCGCGCTCACGACGGACTAACGATATTTATTATACGCCGGCAATGAATTATGGGCCGTTAAGTTCGCCGTCGTGACGGGGCCCTTCGGCCCCGCGCGCGTAGCGCGAGCGCGCGAGAGACGTGGGCATCGCCACTGCGCGCCCGGAGGAAAAACTCCTCTCGGGAGGACGGGGCTCCGGTGGTGGCTCTGCTCGTATAAACGCGGCGCGTATAACCGCTGCGCGAAATGAAATATTTATTCCATTACGGACACGGCACTTGTATTGTAATGCGCTGAACCGCGTTTTGCATTTTTGCGACCGCCGACACGGGGGTTATCGCGATGCGTCTCGTCGACGCGGGGGCTGAAATGTACACGCGCGATTATCGAGCGGCGCGGAACATTGTGCGCGCGTGATTTCCAACAATGTTTCGCTAGACGATATATTCTCGTTTTACAATTGTTACGGTTTGTGCGATCAATTTTTTTCTTTTCGCGCTGCCACGACAATGGTAGACAATCAGCGAAGAGATGAGTATTTTGTAACTTCAGAAATGCGGGAGCGAATGAAAAGCGAATAGAAGGAGAAGAAGCTCACCGGACAACGAAGCTACATGATCCGGACTGTTTATTGTCGGATATCGCCTCGGGGGAGGAGAGATGAAAGGCAATATATCTCACGATCTGAGTCGCCTACGTCAGAGAACGCCCTGGAAGCTCGTTCTCGGCGAGGAGCTCGCCGCCCGCGCACTGCTCTCTATCTATCTCCATCTCTCTCTCTCTCTCGGCTTCCGTGACGGTGAAAATTCCTCGTCGCGTACCTGCGCTTCCTCCGAGGGCCGCGCTCTCTACCCGTGGGAAAGCGCGGAGACGACAAGACCGTTTAACAGTCCCCCTGCTAACGGTAACGGTAAAGTCACGGTGTAGTTCGGCGAGTCGCGAGAAATCGTGAAAAATCGCGCGCTCGCGCGTGCTTAGAACGCCCGGTAATGACGAAGAAACGGGACGGGGTTCGCCGATGGATAGGACCATTAGTCGTCCCGCAGTCGATTTTCGTCGAAAACCGGCTCCGAGAGCCGTTGTCCGCTCGCGCGCGGTTACGCCCATCGTCTGTCGAATCACCGGGAGGAACCGATAATCGGCTGGACATTAAAACAGCGGCGTTTACTGTTATGACGGTCCAAGGGAAAAACACACGGGCTGGATTGACGTGCAGCATTTTCCCATAAGATACTTGCCTCGATCGCGGGAATAGAATTTATGTGGAAAGATTCCCCCCGAAATATTAATGACCGCGAACCTGCCCTCAGCTTTATGCGATTTTTTTTTTTTTTTGCGTGACGCAGCAAGTCGCACGGAGACTTCTCGAGATAAACGGTTGATTCGGAAATAAATTAGCCGCGATTATGCGATAGGAATCTTTTTCTCGTTTGCCAAACGTGACGTTGCATCACGAACGACCGCTAAATCCTGATGTATTGCGCGCGCGAGGATTTATTGACGTTCAATATCGGGTTCCTTGCGCATTGGAGAGAGTAATACGCAATATTGGACTGTTGCAATATTGAACCAGGCAAAACACACACGCTTGATGTAAGATATTTTACGCTACATGAAATCTCCGCGCAATTAATCGAGTAAGTAAACACGGTAGCCCATGACCGGGAAATCTGACCGTGTAATGTACATCTCATCGTATACGTATTGTGAAACAGAGTTCCTCTGTGCTAGCGATCCGAACGGGGCGCGCCGACCATTTATTGGATCGATACATGTAGAATCCGTGACGCAATATACGATAGAATAATTAATTAATTAATTCACAAGCGCGATAAACAGAAACGAGTTTCCACAACCGCGCGATTAAAACGGTAAGATCCGTCGAAGAATTCAGTCGACGTCATGGAGAGTTTGAGCGAGAACGACAAGGCTGTCTTGAACACCATCTTCGATCCGCTCTTCGTTTTTCCCGAGTTTTCGGAAGAACACGCGAAGTTCGAGGGAGGAAAAATTGGTACGTTGCAACGAACGACAACATGTGATCGATAACAGAAATGTCATTGCGATTGTTTTTTTTTTTTTTTTTGTTAGAATTTTCAATACACATAGCAGAATATTTGATGCGTGCAAGCGGAAAAATACGTCACTTTATTTAATATCAAAATACATAAATATATTATTATTATTATTACTATTATATCATTATTCGTAAGTTCTCAATGTTATCACTTCATGCTTAGTTTTGACCTATGAGCGCTGTGTAAAATTTGAAAGTACAGTTACACAACAGAATTTGAAAGCCGAGGTTTCCATTAAATCTTAATCACGACACACAGCTAACTCTTGTCGTTGAGATTCAAACTTCGTGTGAACCGCAGAAAAATTCCGCAAACCGCTTCAAAATTCCGTTCAAAAACCCACAGTAGAAAACCACAAGTCCGGCACAAAGTGTGCTCGAGCTATTTGCTCTCACGTGATAAAGATCGTCATGAATATGTAAGAGAACGCGCGCGAGATGTACAATAACAGATAAATCTTTTCTTTTTGTGCGAGCCTCTTTCTTAAGGTTGCGAAAGTTTTTTTTTTTTTTTTTTTTTTTATACAACTCTACATACTTGCAAAATTATATTGATAAGAAAAATAGTTCGTATTTTTTTGTTTCGAATATTATTTTAAGAAGAGACAGATGCTCTTGAGGAAACTCACTTGGAACCACATGTACTCGACATCGTGAAGAAGGCAATAGTCTGCGCGGAAACGAAGAACTTCGACGAATCGTTTCGGCTTTTTGACGAAGCTCTGAGACAAGCACCCAAGTCGGCATCGATTTTGAACGACAGAGCACAAGCTTTACGTCTGGTGAATCGGAACGAAGGTATTCCCGTGTTTTAACAGGAGGAGTTTCGACGAGAGTTTTACGGATAATACTTTAATTTGCTTTTTTTTTTTTTATTGTGCGTGTTATTACATTAGAAGCTTTGGAAGATCTGAATCTGGCGGTGGAATTGAGCAAAGGAAATGGAAAAGTAGGTATCCAAGCGCTTTGCCAACGTGGCGTTCTTTATCGGTGGATGAAACAGGACGACAACGCCAGGATGGACTTTGCTCGAGCGGCCAAAGCTGGTTCGAGCTTCGCTAAGTCGCAATTAGTCGCTTTGAATCCTTACGCGGCTATGTGCAACTCAATGCTGTGCGAAATGATGTCTAAAACCTTTCGTTCTTAATTTAAATACATCAAAGAAGAATAATAATGTCTTAATAGATAACACTTTATTTGATTTTTTTTTTTTATTTCGACATAGATAGGTTCAAAAGCGCGTGCTGTTACATGAGAACCTCAATATAATAATAATAATAATAATAATAATTGTAAAAGTATAATAAATCGTATAATGATAACAATTATATCATTGGAGAAATTTCCCAATAAAATATTTTGTATAAATTATTTTTTTATATAATAAATACCCGGGCTATAGATACAAGCAGAGGTTTTTAATGCCTTTACACATGTCAAGTTTCCATTGTGTCGAGATATTATTGGTGGAACTTTAACTTTTTTGTGCGAAACGCACAAAAACGCCCCTGTCTGTACATATAACTTTCTGTAAAATCGAATCTAATTTCTACTAAAAAAAAGGAGGGGGGAGGGAAACTCGCGCGAGCGATATTCACAGTTCTGCAAAAAGTAGCTATGAACACGGTCTGTTCATGTTGTTCACACTTTTTGCAACTTTCTTGTATTTAGAATAAGATTAAATCAAACGGGAGGAGGTCACCTCGAGCAACTTTTTCTCTTTCTCTTTCAAACTTTAACTCTTACGTTTTTGCCCTCACTTGCTCCAACAATATCTGACAATCCTAGTAAGAGCAGAAACGTATGGTTAAAGTTCAAAATACATGAAACACATTTTCATCACTATTTTCATTTGCTCGATTTTATTTACTCACGTTTGATTTAAATTTTATTAATTTATTGTTTTACGAGCATTGTGAAAGCAGAGGTTTTTAATGCCTTTACACATGTGAAGTTATATAGTTTTCATTGTGTCAATATTATTATTGGTGCAATTCTGCAACCTTAGCTTTCTTTTGTGTAAAACGCATAAACGCCCTTGCCTGTGCACTTAACTTTCTGTAAAATCAAATCTAATTAATTGGATTAAATAGTTCAGTATTTCTCATTTTTGTAGCTTTTTGTGTTTTCTTTTGAAAGCAAAAATAAAAACTACTTTAATGAGGAAAGAAAGAAATGATATCCGAAAAAAACGAAGTGCAAAACGTGTGAGCAACTGCTAACAGACCCCTATATCAGTGAGTAACAAAAGAAAAAACTCTCTTTACACACAGACAAAATTCTTTTTACCCGTAAAGATTCTTTCTCTTCCAGCTACAACGTATCTCTCTCATGAAACTGAAAATTCACATGTAAAAGGAGAGAAATCAATGCCTGTTACAGACCCCTAAACTACGGTAGACATCGCAATTGAGAAATTGAAGACTTTGGACAGTACTCACAATTTATTCAATGGAAACTGATATACGCTCGATATACTGCAATTACATGTAAACACACGATTTTCCTTTATTTATATATATATATATATGTATATATATATATGCAGAATAAAATATGTCCCTTTTTCACACACATACGTTCACTTTTTTGAGTGATTAGTACTTACAATCACATCGGTCACATCAGGAAATTGCCCCCATGCAAAACTCACAGACAATTTGTGTAAATGCAAATCTGAAGAGTTTTAGTATGGTCAAATTTATTAAATCCGCAGGTTGGACGTAAGAAGGACTTGGGTTTGATATAATATTGTTTATTTTTCATACTTTTAACTACAATTTGTTGATAATTTTAAGACTACGTATTTATTTATTGACATACACACATATAAAATGTTTAACTCTTTCTGCAATGTCTCCAAATGATGAATATATTCTCAAATTGTTGCCAGTATATTTTGCGAACCGAATAGATATATCGAAATAAGCCAGAGCATATTTGCGCACACGTGCCCACACACGCGCGCGCGTCCACACACACGCACACACGCAATTCGAATCTAAATCTGATCTCTATTCTGATAACTATTAAGTGTTTGTGTCGAACTCTGTAACAGATCATTTTCATTCTTACTACGTACGAGTGCCGAGACTTAAATTCGAGACCAAGTTGGAGCAAAACATATCTTGTATACCTGTCAAAATATATTGTTGATCAATCAGATACATCAAATATTCCATCAGAGAGAAAAACATTAGCTAAGTGGTTTATTTGTTGGCGAGTTATCAACAATTTGAGAAGAGAATTTTGGAGATACTGCAAAGAATTTTGTGTGTATATGTGTGCGTGTATGGAAATATATATTTTACCATACTTTTAGTTTTGTAAAGTTAAAAGTACAATCAACAATATTATATTAAACCAAAATTTTCTATTATATTTTTTTTTTTCAAATTAAAAAAATGTCCGAGAACTGCTGTTCGTTCCTCTTTCATTTTTTCGACAACTTCAAAAAAGATTCTCTTAATATATTGCAAGCATATATCGGTTTCAGCAATTATTAATGAGAGACAATAACTTTTCATCCCTGCAAATTTGAAGCTACACACAGCTTCTCGTCGTTTATACACAACTATGCCATCCCCCGTCTTTTTCTTTAAACCATAACAAAATCTCGACCCGTATTAGATTTTTCACTTTCAGAACCTTCTTCGCTGGCATCTTCTCCTTCGGCAGAGTCAGACGAAGTCTTTTTTTCTTCGCTAGGTGACGATTCCTCGACTCTCGATACCTCCTCCTTAGGTTCTTCTTCTTTTGTAGATCTCTCTTCCCTAAGAAACTTATCTCATGATTTTCCGTTCGTTACATAATTCGTATAAAAACTGTTTTCTAAGCAGCGATATTAATCCAAGAAACAAATAAGCAACTGAGAAGACTGAGAAAGACAACGTGAATTTCGGAATCGATGACTTAAACTGCGAAACTGCACCTCTCTTCGTTTGAAACTTATATATATTTTGTTATATAAATTATTAATTAAAAAGAAATAACAAAACACTTACGACTGAATCAAAGGCGCATCCTCAGAATCGGAATCCTTCTCTTTCTTTCGTTTCTTTTTGCTGACTTTCTTATCATTGTCGGACGTGGAACCGTAATATTCGTACTGTAAACACACATACGTATCTCATGTTATGAAAACCTGTTTGTCTTCTTGATAAGTGAGAAGAAAAGCTATATATATATAATAACATACCTGATACAACGGCCAGAAGGACGCAAAGAAACCAACATCAGCTGTTAAGTTAGGTAGCAGCCATAAATGACATCTACCCAATGTGGGAATCCACAGAAGACAGAATACAATCATCCTGAATATAGCTAACGCTAATATGAATATGAGAAATCCTGCGGCTGCGATGCTCAAGTAATATACTCCGTGGCGAATAGTTAACGGCCACAATGGGAAGAGACACACTACTATCGCAGCTAGAACTACGAGTGTACCAAAGAACCAGTAGTACACAGGAACTGGCTCATATATCCACACATATGCATCGTTGCAGTCCACAAAATACTGATCCATATGCATTTCCAGTCTTACCTGAAATCAAACAAGCGTTTTGTTGCTCTTTATTTAAAAAGAAGAAACTCAAGAAAAAATTTATAATAAGTTTTAATGAATATTCGTATTTACTTTTGGTTTCTTTTTTTGTTCCTTTTGTTCATCAGCTTTTTCTTCCCCTTTTTCATCCTTCACATCTTTGCTCTCCTTAGAATCTTCTTTTTCCAAAGTTTTTTTGTCCTCTTTTGTAGTTTTCTTTTTAATTCCTCTCATTTTATTGAGCTCCTCCTCCGAAATCACTACCTTCTTTGCCCGGTGAAAGAATTTGTGTCTCAACATCACGTCGAGATAGTCGGACACCTGCTCTCGTGTCTCAAATACAGTGCTCCAGGGTGAATTTTCCAATAGGGCATCGACCGCGCGAGTTCCCGTGAAGTACTCGACATTGTGAGTTCTGTCAAATTTGGTTTTTTTCGACGGTACATTATTGCGAATCCACTTTGCCACATCGTACTCCTCCTTGGACGGTTTGTCCTCGGCAACCTTACCATCCGAACTGGCAACTTCCTATTACAAGCACAAACAAAAATATCTTTGAGATCATCGAACAGGATGTAACCGTTAGTGGAACCGTTGTTGTTTGCCACGTACAAATTTTAAATGACAACACGGAAAAACGCGAGTTAATTCGTAATTTTTTGTGTCAATTTTTGTCTTGTCTACGTCATCCGAAGCGGCGCTCGTCGGCGATGACGGATTTCGCGAGTCGGCAAATCGTTAGCAATTGTTGTCTGCGCGCGACGGACAACGACGGGTTCCGTGTCGTACGAGCCGAAATAACAATCGTGAAATATGTCCGCGCAAAAGTGTCGTTATTTGAACACATATGTGCCGCTTACGTCTTTGCGTTTCCTGTTTTTCCTGCGTTCCGCCATGTTGTAAATCCCGTATCACGCTTGCGCGCACCAAATCATTCACTTATCCACGCCGCCGACCGTCAAAGCTGGTCAAGAGTAACACGATCCGCGCTGACTGCGCTCACATGATCGGTGAAGAATTTTATATGTAAGCTCCGCAAGTGCAGCCTGTCGATTTTACAGGGAACTAAAAACCTACCTTGCCATCTTCTTTTCGCGATCCTGTAGAGGCGCTGTGCGTCGACCTTGATCAGCTGTTTGTTTTTCACCGTCTTCCGTGCCATTGCGCGTCGGACGACGATCCGAGCTTTTGTCTCTACTTGACAGCCACTGGTGCGTTTCGCGTGCGTGTGCGATCGGAGCGGGTAAACAAAGCGCGTATCTGTCGTGCAACACCAGTGGATTTTTGGATGTACGGCACGAATATGCGTGAGTGCGAGGAGTTCGCGAGGTGTTTCCCACCGGGTCAGCCGGTCCAGGCCTCGCCGCCGTCGCTACAGGCTCCGGGTTTGGACGCTTTGCACCGACTCTGCAAGCAGATCTACCCGGAGCAGAGCAATCCTCTCACCGTTACGGCGGTCCTGAAGTATTGGTAAGTGCGTGACGATGGTGACGCTGCTCCGTCAATAAAGGCAGCAGGTCGCTTCGCTTCGGTACACACAAATATTGGAGAACTTGCTTTCATTTAGATTCGATTTGCGCATATACAATCCGGATGGAAAAAAAAATAAATAAATCAATTTTACCGAAAGTTTCGACCGTCACGTGAAGTGTAAGAATTTTTGTTGATGACTTGCGGAAGTAGATTTGATGTGAAATCACTATGTAGAATAATGTTGCCATAGACACACGAAGACGTGCTTGTAGAAACTCTCGGTTTTCCATTCCTCCCTCATGAGACGTGTTGATTACTTCGACTATATTTAGCCCCCCTTCTTACATACGCATTAGCCGGACGTCCTGTCAGCTGACTCAGATTTTCCGCATGTTTTTCTTTAGGTTAGGCGGACCAGACCCGCTTGACTACATCAGCATGTACGCCAACCCTGGATGTCCTAAGCTTGGAGTACCACCTCACTGGCATTATGTCAGGTAAGAGAGAATTTCATTCCTTTTTGTATGTCAGGTAAGAGAGAGTATGTTTCTTTAGATAGAAAGATATCTGCCAGATATTTAAACGTCGGGAAGAGAATTATTTTGAGATGAAAAACACTTAAATCTCGAGAAGCAAATTTGTTACATTAATGTTAACTTTGAAGTTGATTGTGAAGAAGGTTCATAGAAATTGAAGAGAGTTGTAGTTTTTATTTTAAAATATAAAATTAAAATGTGTTCACACTTTTTAAAAAGAGTGTTCATTGCAATAAAAGTTGAATTTCAAGATATATGCGTATGTAGAATAAAAACTGTGCGGATGATATGTTACTGTCTGACTCGGTTTTATTTTATTGGAATCTGTGTACTGAATGACGAATGACCTTCCGCCAAAGGATGCGTAGGTTTTTTTTTTCTCTCTGCGTCGGCGACCCTTGCTTCTTCAGTTTCAAACAGCTGTCTCAATATAGTCCGCCGGCGTTTTCTCTATATATAGAGAACGCGTAGGGTGCAGGAGGAACAAGATCGTTTAAAGCACGGGGAGTCGGAAATAGAAGCGCCGTACTTCCCCCTTTTTCGTCTGCGCCATCTAATTATACGTTAGCATTGACCGAATGTCCGCGTGTCTTGCTGCGATTATCAATCTTTTCTTTCTTCACGTCACGTGTAAAAATTGTTTGCTTGTTCAAAACACATTTGTTTGCTTGTTCAAAAAACGTGGTTTTTTTTTTAAGTTATTTTCATTTATAAAAACAAGAAACGGAGGATTTTATTTTATCCTTGTTATATTGTTTTTATTTTTTTTTTATTGATTTTAAATATAGCTTAGGATTATCTGATTTACACGGCGATGGTCGGTTGCATCCCAAACCTGGTCCAGGTCGCCCAAGCGGTTTCGGGTTCGAGTTAACATTCCGACTCGCTCGTGAAAGGGGCGAGACGACACCGCCCACGTGGCCTGCGACCGTGATGCAGCAATTGGCCAAATATGTTTTCAATTCCGGGAACACGCTGATGCCGGGCGACCATGTCTCCTGGCACGCTCCGCTGGACGGTGGTAACGGCCGAATCACTCAGATTTTGATGGGACAGGATTCGCAGTTTCCAACGTCGGTTTCTACGCCGCACGGAGAAGTGCGTATATGAAAATGCTTGAATCACTCATAAGTCGATGTAAGATTGACGATAATAAATTCTTTACGATCAGGTGCTCGTGTTACGCAAGAAAATCTCGTAATTGCATTCTCGTTTGTATTTATCGTGAAAAAAAAAAAACATTATTAAAGAAGAAATCAAAAACACAGGCTTTGAGATATCCCGAAGACGAGTAGTCGATGTTCTCTTGTTCTTCTCGGAAACAGGTTTCGTTCGTTCAAATCGTCGGCGTTACTTCCGAGGAATTACAGGCGGCTCAACATTGGAACGGGCTGGGAGTCGTCAACTTGCTGAAAAGCGCTCGGGACTGCGGCCCGTGGTTAGTCACGGACATGAGAAGAATGCATTCCGCTATGGAGGACGATCCTTCTATAGCCGAGAGAATACAGAGCGGCATCGAGAGAGACGGATCGAATACAAGCGGCGTATCGGCCAAATGTTGGTGAGTGTAATGTCGATTGAGAGTCGATAGGAATCGCGGAAGATGAGAGTTACAGGCTGCGTATTTTGTTGCTCAGGTGGGTTCAAATAACCAACGACAGAACTACGGAGAAGTACAGAGAGAGAAGAGACGATTCCGACGATGACGATGACGAGGACGTGAAACCGATCGTGAAGACGGAGAGATTGTCGCCGTGCGAGAAACAGGACGTCAATGTTTCCGATGAGAATAGTATTAAAGTCCTGCCCGGATTACACCTAACGTTCAACCTTGAAGCCGGTTCTTTATTACCGTTAGCAATAAAGTCAGTTATATTCAATCGCAACCGAGCGCGCTCACTGCGCGACGTTCGATGAATAATGCAATATATTGGACATTACAGAGGCCGCGTGATGCACGGGAGGCATTTCACGTTCAAATCCATAGTGTCGAACTCGGCTGTCACGATAGTCGCACCGTCGGTCACAGGTACTTTCGTGACGAAGGAAAAACCGTACGTTGTTCAAGGCCCGTGGTTGCAAGTGCTCCTCACCGAAGAACTGGCCGAAAAGATGGCCGAGGAGTTCCAAATTCTCAGTTCCACGTCCAACGAGGTAACGAGACGTTGCGTTTATTTTTAGACTTTTATCAAAAAGTCTTATATGTTTAAATGTTGAGTTCAATTTTAATCTTATGTGTGTGTTAATTTTAATCGATGTCGTCGATTGATATTCCGCATGCCGGTACATAAATATATTTTGTTACAGATCGAATTGCCAAAGACGTTTTCTTGGCCCGAACATAACTTAAACATTACCATCATCCACGATTAAAAATTGCGATGCGGCATTCGTAAGAAATTCATTTTTCATTCATTCGCATTTCGTTCAAACAATTAAGTTAAAAGAGATAGCGATAATTATACGAAGTATTATGTGAGACCTTCGCGTTAAAAGTCTCGAGTTTTTCTATTTATACAACGTTAATATCTTCCATGACACTCTAATATGAAGTTTATTAACTTATACTTTTTATATATATGTATATCCCTATTTCCGATTTTTCCGTATTGAAACTCCCCCTCTTTTAAAATTTTACACATACATATCTATTCATACACATATTTTTTTATTCAAATATATATTTTTTCTTAGTTGTTTTTTTTTTCTTGTAACGTGCGTGTCAAGTTATTTGCAAAACAGTAATTTAGCAACTTTGTTATCTCGATGCAAAAATAAAGCACAATAAAATGTTGCGTATTTTTTGTGCATTTTTTATGTATTTTATAATATATACAATGTACATATGTAGGGCATAAATTATATTACTGTTTTATATAACGAGAAAGATCATATGTTTGGTACGTCCCTATTACATACTGCGAAAAGGAAGAGAAAGAGAACAGTGCACGTAAATCGCTTTTGCATAAATATCTCCCGCGCAAATAATTAATGTGAAAATCGCGCACGCATTGACATCTCAATTTTTTCTGACATTGCGATATCGCCTGTTGTTTCGCCGCTTTACTCTTCTGCTTGTCTTCTTCGCGGGGGGACACGTATCCTGACCGTGATTCCCTGTATTATTATTACTGCCACTCTGAGTCACGTGTTGCCCAAGCACGTTGAACAGCTTGGCGTGGGGATTCTGAGATATCGGATATGACATTGGATATCAGTCGCATGTATCAACAATCGCGTTATTGACGTTACGCGAATTGCGATTCTAAATTTTGCTGATTCGAAATTGAAAATGTACGGCGTTAAACATTACGATATATTGAAAAGACAGATGGAATTGCTTGATCTGTATTCAAGGGCTTGTAACGACTTCACATTTGTTTCTTCACATTTGGGTGAGTTTGATGTGCGATATGTAATGTAAACAGCTAAACTAAGTCGTTAAGCGCGCGCGTGACATCATGACTCAACGGATCAAAAACCAGATACGTGATACACCACCGATTTGATTATGAATCTCTTCCGCGAAATCTCCTCCGGATTCTAATCGTCGAAAATCGCGAAAGTGATCTATTTACAAAGAGTTTACCTGGTTTTTGCACCGTGGTCTTCCGTGTCATGTGACAGCGATATTCCACGCGGGACACGCGCACAAACGGTTTAAAGTGCCTGCACCTCGCCACGTGTGACAGGTCTAGAAAGCAGGATAATTTTGCATTTATCACAAGTTGCGCAAAAATACATGAGCGAAAAAGGGGAAAGAGAGAAACATCCAACAATATTCTATTTACAATCGATTGGCATTAACAGTTTTAGAAAAAATTCGAGTTTATTTTAATTATTTCTGACGATGAGATTATCGCGTGGGAGATACAAGCGCGCGCGCGCGAGTTACCGTTTTTAGAAAGTTCGTTAACATCTTGACGGCTCCCGTGCATAAAATAACGACGATACAGGCGGAGGCAAAGTCCTCGACTTCTTCGCAGCTGATGCTGCTAATGACGTTAACGATCCCACGGAAAATATTAGCGAACGTCTGCATCGCGTCGATGCACAAATCTCTGAAGAAGCAGATCATCTATTCAAAAAGAAGTTTAATTTATTACTCTCCTGTGCTGTTTTTTCTTTAAGAACTTTTCCGTGAGATTTTTTCTTTCATTTCAGAATAGAAATTAAAAAGAATAGACGCGGTTTTAAATAAAATTTCTCGATTATTTTTTCTTTCTCATTTTCCTCGCATTTCTTTATGCAATTTCTATTGCGGAAGAGTAGCGTACCTGAAATAACAAGTTCGTCACCACGAGTATCAGTTCAATTAGCCTCGTTACGAAGTCGAGTAAGATCAGTAGGATGTGCTCGATAGTTTCCCATAGCCAACAGACGAATCGCCGGAGGATCGTAAAGTGATTGCTGGCGTTTGACAGTTGACTCCTCATGGTCGATCTGTGTCGTTAGAAGTTCGCCATACAATTTTCTTCGCGAAATTGACATGAAAATAACTCTCGCGTTGCAACAGAACGATTAATTTTTATGTGTGTGTGTGTGTGTAAGTGTGAAACAAAAACCGATGATGTTTTTGTATTGCTTGAAATTTGCTCATGTATATAATTGTTTCCCGCGATAAGGAAAGATGAGGAAAGGCATTTATGTTCATTTAGCAATTTCAAGATATGTTTTATTGATATCAAGCGGTAATTATACAATGGACATATCGTCGCATATGTATTGATATATTGCCAGTGATAGAATAAATGAACGCGCGCGTGTGTGTGTGAATTATAATAATAATTATTATTTTAATGATAAAGACTATAGCTTAATCGTAATCTGGCAGTATCTTACTATGTGGTCGTTTTTTTTTTTTTTGAGTTTAATGAAAGATTATCATTAATTTTACATAATAATATATTAATATATTAGCTATTATGTATATATATATATAGAATGTAACATGTGTTGTACGTAATTTCTCAAGGCCACCGTTGATGGTTTTTCGTCCACGTGATTGTATTTCCTAATTAATAATTGAACTCGTGTACGTCGCAGGTTTTACGCTCGTTTATATACGCGATGTATCTCATTTCGTAATTAATTTACACGAACGCCGCGAAAATTTGCGTTAACATTAAGACAACGAGCGCGACGACTTCTCTCGACGACGCGGCGTTGCACGCGTCTGCATCGCTGCAGGATTGCACGCATCCACGAACGTATCTACAAAAGATATTGACGTTAAAGACTGACGCACATTAATTTTTGAATTCTCACTTTGATTTTCTTACTTGTTGTCGAAGTAAAAACCACCGCAGTGGGACATCCTGATAATTTCCGAGTCCGTTGTTAGGGTTCCGCTATCTAACGCGCAGCTCCTCACCATGAGCGACACACCAGACTCATCTGACATCAATCGAGTCGATCAAAGACGTGTTTTTTAATCAAGTAATATTTTTTAAAAATTAATACGCGAGATCTCTTTTATTTGTTTTGAAATCGCGTACGTTTCGCCCGTACGCGATTTCAAAACAAATAAAAGAGATTTTCCAAACAAAATTCTATAAAAAAAAAATCTAGAATCTTATAATCACGCCGTAGCCATACCATATACGCCTGCAATCTTGATGCAAGCTGTCGCTGGGAAGAGGCCATCCCGGCCCTTCCGACCCCCCAAGCAGGGCGACTCCAAGAAAGCAAGACTCCCATTGTTGTGAAATGGGTCGTCGCATGGTTTGTTATTCCCATCGATCGATACACACTTGAAACAGTCGATGGCCCATCCTATGGGGAAAGCGGGGAAGAGGGAAAGAAAGAGAAATCAGACAAGTTTTGCTTATTTACCGAACAAACTTCGATAAGCGATAAACAGTTTGCCCAAAATCTTTCAAACGGTTGTTTGTCACGTTCGAAGGTTGTTCGAAGATCGTTGATTTTCGCGTGCTTCATGCGAGATAAAAACATTTTCTTCGAAAAACAAAGAGATAAGAATGAAATATCAAGGTTTTTCCTCAACACAGTGTCGTCGCAAGAAAAGATCTCGGCGATCAATAAAAAACTGCTTGAAACCGCTCGAGCGGCGGCGCCAAAGCGAGCTATTTTTGCACAAAATTGCACAAACTATACTTCGCGGTTACAAGCGCATTAACAGCTTGTCCTCGAAACGAAGGTGTGCACACAATCCAGTTATTGATCTTTGCTCGCGCGAAATTTGCAAAATAGCCCCGTCATTACTCTCTCTCGCGACCTTCTTGGATAATAATTTGAGTTCGCACAATATTTGAAAAAAAAAAGAAAAGAAAAAGAAAACAAGAATATGTTACCACTTTGCGCGAAAACAATAATCGGATCAATTGTGGAAATCGCATTAATCGAAACGCCACACTTGTGTCTACCCACCTCTTTGGAAGGCGAGAATGGACAGGCAAACGAACCAGAGATTTCCCACGTTCATGCTTCGGCGACCCGGAGGTGTCACTTCCCGGTGGAATCTCGCGCGTCTCTCGTCGACGTCGTCAGCTTCTACATTCCGGACGATACCGAGCGGATTCCTCGCCGGCGATCATCTCAGCCGCGGATGACTCCACTTCGCTCCCCGACACCGCAGATCGAGCGTTGCGATGATACCCGTCGCAAGGTAAGATGATCCATCCGAGAGACGTCAGCGACTGCCGTCTTTTCGCGCGATGACGTTCTCGCCGACGTGCTCGAGAGACGTAGTGTTTTGACAGCTGGTTACCAAGGCGATCGCGAACTTTATGCAGACCTCGATCTCGCCTCCGTGAGGATTTCGAAGTGATCGATGGAAGTTTGAATGCTAGACTCGCGTAGCTCGCGTTGTTACAAGAATCAATAAGTTTTCGTTCTTGTGTTCTCTATAGAGCAACGAGGCTCGCAAAACCGCACGACGAGGAAAACGTCGTCGTGACTCGACTCCGATTTTTATACCACCACGACGAACGTCACTTCGCGTGATGCCACCCGGAGTCGCGGACACACGTGTGACACGCGAATAGTGGGTGTAGTAGTTGGGATTTATGAACAATACAGTGCGAGGTCTGTTTTTTTTCTTTCTCTCTCTCTGACAAAAAAAAAACACCGACCGACTTATAGTGCGTCTGAGTCTCTCCGTTTTTAATTATTTCGCTGCAACATGTACATGAAAAAAAAAAAAAAAAAAAAAAAAAAAAAAAGAGAAACACCTAAAAGATCAAAACGATATTTGCGCGTGTTTAACAAGTAACTCATCAATGTTAACGACCTGATCGTTTCGAAACGTTCGTGAATTATGGTCGGACGACTCAGCGGACATAATTCGGAATGATTTCCGCTGAGATGTGCGACAGAAGCGTCGAGTCGAGAAGGGGCGAGTCTGTTTCTCCGCAGCGAGACGCAGAAAAACGCGGCCAGCATCCGGCGCGCGGCACACCTGCATCATCGAAACGGAGGGAATCAATTTCGGGGGAGTCGCGACCGCGCCGCTGCGCAGTTCAAAGCGGTGGCGCGCAAATCGGCGCGCACGCGCGCAATGCCCGTCCGGCCAATCACCTCTCTCGACGCTCGCTCGCTCGTACGCGGAGCGCGAGCAGGTCGTCCGCCTCGTCGCCGCGTAGCGACACTGCGGATGCAAGCGGATACACAATGCACTGCGACTGACAGTGATCCGCCGCCGTGAAAGATGTGCCCGTTTCGCGCACGTTTCCCATGCGCTCGTTCTTTTTTCACGTGAACCCGTGTCCGCCCCCGTGCACCGCCGCCCTACGAACCGACACCATTATCTGCCGTCGCCGCCGCTGCCGCCGTCGCCGGGCCGACAACGACGACGACGACGATGGGCCAGTCGTCGAGCAACACCGGGCACAGTGGTGAGTCTCTTTCCTCCATCGAATCTCAATTATCTCTTCCGCGAATACATGCAGCGAATACATGCGATCGGTGTTTTCACCGGGTGTTGTTTTACCGCTCAGGTTTTTTTTTTATTTCATTTCTTTCCCCGTTGTATGTACGTACGTACGTACGTACGCACGCGTACGCGCACACGCGCGCGTGTGTATCACATTTTGATTGACATGTGTCAATTGCGACGGCAATCGACCGTCGATGATCGCCGACGACATTCGGCGGCGTCACGACAATGACAGGACGACCGCGAGTCGTCGAGCGTGCGAGAGATCTCCACGAGGAGGTTATGATTATGTCCGTGACAGGGATGGCTCTTTCGTACAATCCCCTTTCCTCTCTTCTCTTGCGCTCTCTCTCTCGAAGGCATCAATGAGATGCCTCGCGCGAGTCTCCTTTAGGAATTTTCCTCTCTCGAGAGCTGAATCGATTCGATCTCGTGACGCGAGAATCGTTTGATCGACCACGCGCGAATTTATCGCGTGTTATTTTGAAAACGGTGTTTGGTAAACGCGTCAATCGTCGCGTGCGATTTCCTCTCGTGATACGCGCTTCGGGACGCAAACAATCCGCGACGATTAATTTTTAAGTACCTTCTTTAGAAATCAATTTCTATCTTTTAACTGTCTTTTGACAAATTGCGAAATTACTTATTTCACGCGCCAGAGAAATGTCAAAGTTTTAAAGTAATCAGATAATTTAATTACTCATAAAGAGAGGAGAGATCTGAAATAAAAATGACAAACAAACGTGACAGCGTTTGGAAACTGTCTCGCAATGTAATACTTTTGATTTTCAATCAACTCTTTCACGCGTTTGTTTTCTCACACAATAATTAACGCTCACACAATACACAATACAAGTTTCAAAGTTTACACTCTGCTCACTATTACCGACGTGCCTTTTCCACTGACTCCGTCTGGGAGCGACATCTGCTTTGACAGTGTGTTCCCCCGCTCTGTTGGTACATAATGTGTGTGTTTGAACGTGATCTCAAATTTATTAAACAAATACACACACACACGCGCGTATAATTTTTCACCATTGTGAAAATGTCAGTTGCAAAAACCTCGCAATTACATTTCACTGAAGAGCTGTAATCTGTTCGAATCAGTGCAAAATGTGATATGATAAATTATATCGGGTTTTTTTTTTTTTAAATAAATAATACTGACAACGTGAGAGTCGGCGCGACAACGAGTCTTCTGTCACGACAAAAATATATTCGCGCTTTACATATCTCTCACGTGCGACACCACGTCCGGAGAGCACATAATTCATGCAGATTGCATTTGCCGGGGCAATTTTTCACACGTGCGAAATTACATTTAACACGCGGACACGCGGGACGCGTTGCCATTTACGTTTCGACGGGGCGCGCGCGATATATTTTGCCAGCTGCATTTTTCGATGCGCACCTTTCGATTCCATTTCGTATATAAGGTTGGGTTTCAAGGCTTGCAAGATGCTCCCGCACCCCCGGGTCGTAGCCACCTATCAGAGATCCCGTCCGTTTCGGCCGTACATGGGCCACAGATGGTATTGTCATATGGCAGACACACAGGACCACGGAAGGCGGTAAAACCGCGATCGCACATCCGCACAAACATCCCAAACGACAGACCCGACGCGAGCGCGCGCACCTTTCCGCAATTATCTAATCGACGTCACGCGAACCGAGAGATCTTTTCTTCCTGCGGGAAACAGAGAGAAAGGGAGAGAAAGAGGGAGACGCGTGTTCTGACCGGACACTATAATCAAGAACCACACCCCGGTCAATAGAGAGATGACGTTCGTTAAACGTGTCATTCGACGTGTTCAATTCGACGATGAAAAATTTGCGAGACGCGTCGAGCGACTTCGCGAATCAAGTTCGAACAATATCGTTGCAAAGTAAATTCCCCGAAAAAAAAAAAATTGCGACGTACGTGCACTTCGAGATTCGCGTGGACGAGTCACTTCCGGGAAAAGAGGGTATTAAACGCGGAAGAAGAAAATCGTAGACGATGCGCCGGTGTGTTCAGGGCAGCGACCCAGTTCTCATATATATTTATACCGAGAAGACGCTATGTCGGCTGCGTGTGGCCATTTTGGAGGCCTAGAGAGAGAGAGACAGAGAACGAGAGATTACATACACGCGCGCGCGCGCGTGCGACGACGAGGAAGAAAAAGAAGAAGAAAAAAGCGTCTCCGTGCGTCACGAGACGTACCTACTCTCTCTCTGGCGCGGCGAGTCTAATGACTCTGGAAATTCAATTCCGGTTGCGTCGCAGCAACCTCCGAGACCTCGTAGCTGCACTTTGAGATAATTTCGTTACAGCGGAGATCTATCAGCGTCAACGGAGTCTGCGAGGCACGCGACTCTGCGAGAAGTTGGGATGCATCAAATTTATCTCTCTCTCTCTCTTTCTCAAAAACGTTAACATATTCGGAGATGATTAATATTAACATCTAAAAGCGAATTACTCTCGGTTATTCGTTACGCACGCCCGTGCAAGCAAATCGGTTCTCAGGTCGCGCGCGAACTCGCGAGATCTATAAATCTCAATCAATGACGTGCGATCGCGCAGCTGAGCGATCGTCGATCCGTGAGCAACGTTGAGCAACAATGACTTTGCCGCGCAAGGTTGGATTTTTCAAAATTTTCTTTTGTGCGAAAAAGAAAAGAAACCGGCGCGGCGAAAAACTCGGGTAGGAAGGAAGAGGGGTGTGGAAAAAACGTCGCCGGCGCTTGAATCGCGCGCAACCATCACGTACAAAGATCGCATTGTGCGGACGACGCAAGTCGTGGAGGAGAATTGTGCTCTCCAACCTGATCAAGCAGCAGGTCCTTTGTATGCCACCGAAGACTACTGGGTCAGGTAGCCCCCGGGATAGACGCGGAGGAAGGAAAACTCGTAAACTATCCGTGGAACGAAGCAAAAACCGTCTTTTGAAAAGCGTAACTTCTGTTGACGGGGAAAAAGTTCGTAAAGAGGAAGGAAGGGAGAAGTTTTTTTTGTGTTTTTGTTTTTTTTAATTTCCTTCGGAGGAAAATTTTTTTGTATCGCGCAAGATAAACAAAGAGTTTGCCGGAAGAAAAGTTTTGTTCAAAACACACACACACACACACGCTTAATTTAAAAAAAAAAGAAAACTACAAAGAAATTTACTCGCGCGCGATTAGCAAAGTACAGACGCGCGGTCGAAAGCGGAGCGAACTGTAAAATTAATAGCCACGCGAGCGATTGCAGTCGACGGCGTGGCGGGCAATAAGCAAATCTTATTTTTGGGTTTTGCGAGCGTTAAATTCGCCTGCATTTCGTCGCCGCGCGCACACACACGCTCGCTTGCATTAAATCGAAGTGGCGTCCGTTTTCGTACGGCGATCTGTCAATAAACTCCTGCGGCGAGGTTCGGAACATATATCGCGGAATATAGGTCATTACGAATGATGTTTACGGGGGGAGAGGAAGGAAGGAAGAAAAAAAGCTGCACGTCCGCTATTTTTATCACCTTTGTCGGTTGATTTACGGCGATCGGTTGATAAACCGCGAGATCGCCGGCGGGAGGAACGATAAAATATCGGCTCTCAACGGCTCTTCTGTGATTTTTAAGATTTGTTTCTACGGACGAAAACGTAAGCGCGAAGAGTTTCGGAATTTCGGAGTTCTAAACCGCGAATCGATTAACGAGACGAGTTAATGATAGAATGAGGGGAAAAAAATACAGCGCGCGCTTCCACGAACACGGAAATAAATGTCCACCCGGCGTATTTCGACGAGACGCGGCTCACACGTGCGCATCTTTCCATGTACGAACGGCGTAACGGTGCGTGCCTCAAAGGCACGGCGGCGTCGTCGGCTATTTTTGACGCCAGATACACACACGGATCGTAATTATTGCATCCGCTCCCTCATTCTTCTATTCCGGGACTCTTCTTCCTCCCAGATAATCATGACGTGAAGAAGAGAGGCGACTGTATACACGTGATCGATACGTAACAACATCTCAGGAAATAGGTACGCGCGTGGTATAAATCTCATGGGAGATTGGGTGAAATCCGGTCGAGAACTGTTGAAAATGACTTCGTCGTCGATACTTTTCTCGGCATTTCCGTTCCGAAACAAAAATCGACGGAAATAAATTCATCTGCGGGAAATTGGAATCGCGGGATATCCCTTGTGGAAAGCCGAGCCGGCGACACAGCCGAGAGACAACGTCGTCGATTCGGTCGCTATAGCCACCGGTAGTCGGCCACCGTCTATTCCCAGTGCGGTACGTTGCAACACGTAGCGCGCGCGCGACCGACCGATCCGCGTCGCGCGTTGTTATTCTTAACCCGAGTCGGTAGGACGAGACGCGGAGGGGGTGAAAAAAGGGCAAAAGAGCGTGTCTATGACGTCAATTGGAAAAGGTTCTTGTCGTGCCACGGGGCGCGAAACGCGCGACTCGCTTCTCCTCATCCGTCTCTCCCCTCTTCTCCGGCCTCGTCGCGAAAGCCAAAGCCTCGGGCTTTTCTTCTCTCGCCCGGGTCCCCTTTCGCGCCCCCTTCCGGCGTCCCCTTCATCCCTCTCGGCGCGGCACGATGCTGTCCGCCGCTCGTTAGAATCCGGCGAAAGTGCGTGACGATGGTATTCGCGCGTACGGTGTAGGCAATTGGCCGCACGTCAAGCGCACCAGCTATTTGCAACCCTCGTGGATTAATTTTAAGAGAGAACGACAATTTGGGAACTACACGTACCCGCCCGCCACTCCTCGCGTTCCGCGCGACCGATCCTCTTTCACTTTCAACGACCGCCGCCCCGTAGATAAACTCGCGATTTAGCAGAGAGAATTCCTCCTCTCGAGACGGACGTTCGGTTGAATGGCGGCACGTTTCGCGTTTTGTAAAACTACGCGCGAGCGAGGCTTTTTTTTAAAAAAAATGCGTCGCAATAATGTCGAAAAGCGTCAAATGCGATTAGTTTTCAAAAAAATGTGTGTTCGGCTCGTCCTTTGCGAGATGAAAGTAATGAAGTAATCACTTTCGCCTCTAATTCAAATGGAGTGCTCGTTTGCATCGAGAGATGCATTTGGATCGATATACCGCGCCGCGGAAGAGCCGCCAGAAACGAAACGGGAGCTTTTATCCCTGCCTGCCTCGCGATTAATTATGCGAACTTATTCGCTCGCTGCAATTAAAGCGCGAGCGTTCTTTTGCGCGCGCATGCGCGCGCGAGTGTGTGTGTGGGTGAATGTCAGGGTCGACATACGCGGTGGGATCGATCGAGAGGATGGAGAAAAAAAAACTCAGAGACCGAGAGACTTTTTATCCTTCGTTATAACATGACGGTCGAAGCCCTCGCAATTATAAAAACCACCCTTTTACCAACTTGATGGGGTTGCCAGAGAAAACTCCCGCTTGACTGAAGAAAAGAAACAAATGCTTACTCGAAGCCAGGGAGAATTCCTCTCCACGTGCCTTTTTTTTTGCCGCGAGGGAGTAAACCAGGAAATTTTTTTTTTTAACATCGCGCTCCTGAAAAACGTATTTTAATGTTCTATAACGAATTCCATTGCGTTTCAGCACGTACGCTGTTACTTTATTAATTACTTTTACTTTATTAATTTATTAGTGTTATCGTTGAAATAAATATAAAATATTTCTTCGCAAAAAAAAAAAAATAATCACAATAATAAATAAATTCGTGAAAGTTAACTCGTCTATATATATATAGTCACACTTTTTGTCTCAGTCACATGTTTGAGATTGTTCTTCATCCCCCGACTTTCATCCCGGCTTACAATTTTTTGTGACTTTTTTTCGAAGAAGGGTTGAAACGCGCACAGACTCCAAACGTCATAACTCATCGAGTCATCGGATGTTGCGGGAACAAACAGTGGGAACGGCAACAATTGCCGGCGGTAGCAAGCGAGTGCTAATGATCAGAATTAACCCTTTTGCTATTCAAGCTATCGTCCACCCTTCTTTCGAAAATTCACGGTGTGTTAGGTTCCCCGTTTCTGAGACGTATTAGCCCCGTCTCCTCCTCGCTCCCTCCTCAGCTCAACCCTTTGAGACGGGCTTTCATAATGTCACGCCAATAACGTATCGTCAACATACACGAGAAGAATTGTGCAAATTTTTTTTCTACGAAAAATAGAGTTTTTATTAAACGATCTGTGGGATTTGTATTCGTCGGAAAATTTTTTGGGAAATTCTCGAGTCTTCATTGATGACGATTGCGTTTCCGCAATTATTCCGAGAAAGAGAGCGTAATAATTAACATGAACGGGGGCTAAATTTAGTGCGCGACGTGGTCGGTCTAAATTTAGGGTGACTTAAAAAATTCTTCGACGTCCCGCTTCTTCTGTCTGTTCGTCCCACGTGTCGTGATTGCGTCAATCTTTTGGCAACAATTCGCCGACGCGATTTCTACGATGTACACACACTGACGCATTATTTATTTTTTAAATAACAGCTGATAACAGCATCTTCCTCTTTCTTTCTAAATTATTTTTTTTATGGAAATAATCTTACATGTATTGTAGAAAAGAAATAACATTTTCGACACGCGTATATAGAAATGGAATAACTCTAATAACGAGTGCCGCGCTTTACCGGACGTATGAACGTTATTGCTCAACGTTAAATTAATTACCAGCTGGCTTGGTTATAAGAGACACCCGTTCTCCTCTAAGTGCCATAGTCGTGTTCCGAGTTTGACTCGAAGAGAAATGTTTTTTTCCCCAACCACCTGTTCGGCGAGTCTGTCATATTGTACGCACGCATATGTAGATATTTCTCGCCTCGTAAACGAAAACGGATAACGAAGAGCTCCCGGTGTTCCTTGCATAAACCGAGAAAAACTTCTTCTCGATCGATTATTAATTTCGCGCAACGATTGCAAGAGAGCACAAATGAGTTTTAATAAAAACTCTTTAATGAGCCGTAACTGATCAATGAGTCGGTCGCAGTTTTTTTTTCTTCAGAAAATCGAGACGTACAAGGCGCGACTTAATAAACCGGGACGACTTTCTTCTTTTTTTTTTGTTTTTATGTCGTACACAAAATTATTGATAAAAAAAATTACGAGTTATGGAGACGAGAAAAGGAAAAGTACGAATTTGTGTCACGCGTAATTACGAGCCGGGTAATGCAGCCTCCCTTAAGGCGACGTGCGCCATTTTTCCCCCGCCATGGTGATGATTCCGACACGCGCCTGCCGTGCCGTTGTCGCGTGGCTCGTCCACTGAAAGAAACTCAAAGCGGGCGAGAGCGATGGAGAGGAGAGATCGCGACAGAGTCTCGACGAGGACGGAGCGAATGCGGGAGCGTATTCGCGAGACGCAGATCGAGCGAGGAGAGAAGAGGTTGAAGTCGCCACCTGCCACGAATGAATCGGCAGATGTTACACCGGCTTGACCGACCGATTCTCTCGGATCGCCTCCTGATTGACGAGGAGGTCCCGAACTTGGAAAATAAACTCGCCGACCGTTCGAAACAACATCAACATACACGTTGTAGGTGATGCAAACTGTTCCATAAGTTATCTATTTTATTTATACACGTTGCGAAACAAATACGATGAGTTCGATTAAATATTCAAATTTGGATTTGTAACGGAGCTAAGAAAAAAAAAAAAGAAGCGATCGTTTCCGATGATTAATATTCGAGGTAAAAATCAACGTCTTGAAAATCTTTTGTGTATTAAATTTCCAAGTACTTCAAAGAAATTCTTTTCCGCACACATCGCTCGCGTTTGCAACAATGTATCGATTCGTGTATTTCTATATATGTACGTCAAGTATATTCGTGCGTAACTAAATAACTTCTCTTCGAGAGAGAAGTCGGGCTCTGATCCCCATCCAGACGAGACAGCTCGGGAGCTTCCTAAAACCGACTCCCATCCGAGAGAGAGAACTTCGGGGATCACAGGAAACGGGCAGAGGGTAGAGTCTCGGGATAGTGCTGTTACCAAGCGAACGTATTAACGGGCGGTGGTAGGAGGCTCGACAGATGTTGAGAATTTCGACCTCGAGAGCCGGGCCTCTGTACGAAGTGAAAGAGGGAAAGGAGGGAGGGATGTGAGAGCAGCAACGGTGGCGGCTGAGAGAGAGAAACGAGATGTTGGAGAGAAGACAATGGAGCATGGTGGCGCGTGGCAGCGTGGGCATCACGGTGGGGATAAGTACGGGGTGTAGGAGACACTTAAGACGATGATCAGATGATGTGGAGAGGAGGGAAAGAGAGAGAGAGAGAGAAAAAAAGATGCTGAACGAGAGGGTGAGTGAGAGAGGGAGAACGAGACGAGCTCTGAAAACTTCGGGGACGTTGAACCTTTACCTAGGTTTCCGATTACATCGGATCGCTCTCAAAGGTGTTCAAAGAAATTTAAACATGCTCTCTTTTTCTTTCTCTCTCTCTCTCTCTCTCTCGATTTTTTTCGAGACTCCCTACTGCTACGCGATCGAGATAATTTGAGCAAAAAGATTATTTAAAACCAAGAGGCTTTGCAAAAAAAAAATCGGCCTGCGTGAACGAGTCGACCAATTAAACGGATCCATCGTCTATTTCGTCATGTCGGTAGCGGTTAGTCTTCTTCAGCGGCAGTCGGAGATATTGCGCCGAGATAAAAACCTGCTGCACCAAATCGAAGGCGTATGGGCACCGATCGGCATTCTTCACCAGCTGACACTCCGGCGCGTGCCGCCGACTCTTTTATATACGAGAAACGACTTTCGTCTCTTCTCCTCCGCGCGCTCTCGATTAACGAGAGTACTACCACGTGTGTTCCTCGATACATACAAAGAGACGTGTTTCCCTGACGAGACGATTTTTTTGCAACTTCTCCGCGACGATTGACGGATATATATATAGGCATACGATGCGTTAAACACAGTGCACAACGGACACAATAACAAGATCGACATTCGAGATACTAAACTTTATCAATTGACTGACCGCTGTCCAAGCTCTCCGGCGAACAATGCGTCAATTTGCCCCGGAATCGTAAGCGACCGAACAATCGAAGCGGAACAATCAGATCCTAACGATCGAACGACGGTCTTTCTCCTCTCTTTATTCCAACTTGCTGAGGGATGTAAATTATTTCCACACCGAATTTGTAGGAAAAAAAAAAATACAAATAAACGTCGCTTTCTCTTCTCCCGAATTAGAGAATAAATTAACAGAATTACATAGGATCAGACGGAGATCTCTCGGAGAATCTCATCTCATTAAGGAGGGGTGAGTGACAGCTTCTTCCGCAGACCGAATGGACTTAGCTCTGTTCCGGTTCCCCTTTTCCGCCGGTCGCGGGCGGCACAAGGAAGAAGGCGCGGGAGCTGTATAAAGTGGGTATATGATGTGAATGGGATATGTTGTGAGCTGTTCGGCTGCGTATTGTTGATTGAACAATGGCGTCTGGCTTGTACTTTACCAAGGGAAGCTCACGGAGGCAGCTGACACACCCTGACAAAGTTACTCCGCCCTCCCCCGAAGCGCGACAAATTTTTATCGGAATTAATTCCACAGTTTTCGGGAAATCTTTCTCTGAAGACCGAGTCTTCGTTGTGCAGTCTCTCCGAATTTGCTACGTATTTCGAGTGAATTGTTCTCAGAGCTTAGAGTTTCTTCCTGTTATTCGTTCCGCAGACAATCCTAACACGCTGACCGTTACACCGCTGTCTAGTTTTGTGGCTTAAACTAACGCCCGCAGCGTTTAGCCATTCATCTTTTTACAGGGTCGTTCGCACAATTACGCAAACTGCGGGCGTCGGTTGCAAGCGTGGCTGTCGGATTAGAGAGACGTTTCAAACCGCTCTTGAGTTTCTCGAGAATTATAATGTTTCCCTTAGAAAGTTTGTCTCGGCAACTTGCAACCTGATGCGTGTTTTTTTAATATGTTTTTTTTTTCTTTTTATTGCGATTCCAGTTTGTGAGAAATACGCAACTTACGTCGCGAAAATGTGGAAGTAACCGAACGAGTTTTTTCCTCGCGCGAGTAGTTTCTCGTATTTCACGAAATTCTATACACGTCATAGAATTGCTTTTATCTTTCGCCAATTCGTTTTCGTCGTCTGGCACGCAGCTGTGTCGCCGCCGCCGCCGCCGCTGCGCTGCATGACCAGCGTGCATCGGCCGCAATGAGCGTCGGAATCCATTGAAAGCACCTTCGGCGAGTATCGACGAACAATTTAGACACCTGGGGTCCTCCTGGTGTGCATAAAAATTGACACCTGGTAAACATATGCCGAATCTTCGCTTTTCATTTTCGACGATGCTCCGTACGAGAGGTTTTCTTTTATCGATTTTTGTTTTGTTTAACTCCTTTTTTTTTTCTTGCAAATTCGCGGCTCGTTCGATCCGTCTCGCGCGATACTAACTGTTCGCAAAAAGATTCTTTACGAGATAGGATTTATTTACGACGAGACGGAGCGCGGTAATAAAATCCTAACTTTACAGCTATGCGTTCTGTTAAATAAATAAATTTCTCGACGCACACACGCGCGAATGGCAAAAATTTTCTAAGCGCAATAAGCGCAAAAGCGAAGAATTGAAAACCGGGGAAACATCTGGCGCCAGAATAGCTCCCAGTTTGACGAACTGTATCGGAATGCCAGGGGAAAGAGGAGGATACGAATATATTTGAATAAAAACCAAAGGTGATACACACACGCGCGCGCTCGCTCGCTCGCTATAAGCCCCCTTTTTCATGTCCCTCTTCCATTAAAAACCAGCTGAGCTTCTGGTTTTCAGCTCGCCGCCGCCGTCGCCGCGAGTTTCCATGGTTACTGATTAATGCATTTATTATGTAATGAGAATGCAGAGAGTATATTATCAAAAAGAGCGCGGCGGAATAAAAGTCGTCTGCGCAAAAAGAAAAAAAATTCACTCCGTGAATCGAAAAATTGTCTTGTTCTCGCCACGTACGTATGTACGTAATGTATATTTTTAAAATAAAATTATAAATTTTTCGTCAGAGCGAACGAAAATTGTAAGTTTTCGAATCGGATATAAAACACGTTTTAACCGCCCGGTTGTTTACGACGTTCTGTTTAAATCGGGATTTAATGCCTCAACGTCGGGATCTCCCGAGACGTGACGATTGCTTCGTGAATACGTAAGGAGTGACGTTGTTTTCATACGGAACGAAGAAGAAGAAGATTCGAGCGAACACTCGACGTGACCCAACCAACGTGCGCGTACGTCTCTTTGTGCGTCGGGCGATCTTGAGGTAATGAACTTTGTTTAAACGATCGCTCGGTAAACTCCGCACGGACGAGCGCGTGTAGCACGTGCCGCTTCTACGGTTTCCTCTCGGCTCGCTTTCTCCTCCGTGCAATGCACACGGGGGTATAACTGGGTATAACTCGAAATCGAATACGTTCGGTGAAGATTTTTGTGAAATAAATACGACAACAAACATTTAAGTTCGAAAATTGCGTTAGAAAAATTGAGAAAAGATTTAAACGAAGTTGCAAACAACAAAATTGTATTGTTTCTTTCTTCGTCTGTGTTTGTACAGCGATCCAGAGGTGAAACGTTCTCTTATTTATTTTCTGAATTTAATCGACAACACACCGATGATTTATCGAATCGGGTTCTTCTTGTATTTGCAAATGCACGACGACGATGGTCGAGCAGAAAACAGGATCTGCGGCCGTTATAATCTTCCCGACTGCTATCGTGTTAAATTTCGAATTTTTATCGATCGATCTCGCACGATGAAAACAGGTGTGCGAGAGCGATACTGAAAGTGATCGGACGACGCGTATACATGCCTCGACAATGAAGCAATTAGTCTTCTCTTGCTGCGATTCGCTTACAGTTGCTGCCTGATGATAATGCGAGACAAACACAAACGTCGTCGTTATTATTCGAAAAAGCGAGCGAAAGCGAAAATGTCTCGAGCTCTTTTTATTTTGCGCGCGATGAGAAATTGCAATGATAATTACAATCAAACTGACAGCGCATGCTTTTTTTAAAATTAAACAATAGCGTTCATCGCTGAAGTAGCATATTGCACTAAAGAACTGCTTTTGAAAACCAAGAGACGACTTAGTCGTCGGTGAATTGCCTTATTTCTGCTCGCATTAAATTCCATCATTACGCGACGTTAATGAAATGCCCGTCTGCGGCTCGGCAACCAGTAAACAGAGCCTTGCAACGCGATCGTTACTTGTATCAGGTGGACGATAACCGGACAGCATAAACGTTCCCGTTTCGAGCGTCACACTCGCGTTCTCGTACTCACCTGTCGGATTCGTTCGCGAAACTCAATTTCTCATCGAAGCGCGATCGGTTCGGACTTCGGCACAAAATTCTCAAGTCGCAAGGTAGAAAGTCGATGAGCCCCACTTTCGTTTTGTTTTATATTATATATCTCTCTCGCCGCAACAAATTATTTTTCTCACTCACGGAGAAATATTTTTTTGTTTCTTTGAGACAAAACTTGTTATCGCACAATCTGTGTGTAGTTCGAAAAGAATTTTCGAGTATCGAAAATACGTTGTCCACACACGCGTGTGGTATTTAAACTAACGTATCAAGTGTGCGAGATAATAAAAATAACACACCGATGAGTGCGCAAGATCGCGGCCCTCAATTTGTGTTCCATAAAAAAATAAATATAAAAAAAATTTAATTCGCGCATCTTTTGATGTCCTCGACGCGTGCTTATCGCTTATTCGCGACGGAATCTAGCGTGCCAATTAATTCGACGATCTGTGTTTTTCGCTAAATACGTAGATTATAAACGTGGAAACTTTTTTAAGCAGGGAGAATTCTGTCAATGAGATCGAGGTTGTTGTATCCTCCTCTGTCGCGCGCTTTCTTCCTTCTTCTCTCGCGCGTGCTTCTCGTATCTGTTAAGACGTACACACACACACAGCGGCCAAACGCCATTGGACGACGGGCACGCGCACGCACCTGCCACGCACGCATCCTTTTCGAGTGGCCTTTGTCGAGCCGCCTCGAAGGAACACCACGCACACTCGGCAGCGGGAAGAAAGTTTTTCCATGCAAAAGTAGCGATCCGGCGAAGAGCTTATATGTAATTAAGGAAGCGAGGTATGTTTGAGAAAACGCGAATTAGAAAGAGAGAGAAAAGAACGATTTAATTAATTAGAAAGCGTGCGTGCTAGATATAATTACGTGTGGCCACTGCACTCGAACACAAATAAAATTTAATACTTACAAGTAATTGTAATTTACGATAACAATTATAAGAATACTAATGTACGTAACGTTAAAACGTAGTAGCTTCGAACAGGAGAGAATAAAAAATATTAAATATGCTTAGTATTAAAAGAAGACACTCGTACAATAAAATAAAATTAAAAAAAGAAAAAACCTAACTGACGTACACAAATAACCGTCAAATATCTAAATATCCATTTTAAATGGTTCCACTTTAAATGGAAGAAGTTTCCGAAAGGAACATCCCGGAAATTCTGCTGACGATCTTTCAGGTGGAGGTCTTTCTACCTGCTTCGGCGATTTCAAAAGTCGAGGATAAACCGCAATATTGCGTCGTTCGCAAAGTTCCGAAGTTTATTTAATTTCGCGCGGGTACATCAAAGCTCGCCGTTCGAAAGGAACGCGTCTTTAAGAGGAGGATAGCGTCTTACGAAACGGTCACTTAATGAGTCAAGAAACTCGTGTATTGATAATCGATACACGCCCACGACGATTTCAATATCTTGCGATTACGCACAGATAAATAGCCCTTGGAGAAGTTTGTTTTTCAATATAAATTGCGATAAATTATCAAGGAAAATTGAGCGAAGTGCGAAGATCGTCTCACACTTCTCGAACTTCACCACCGAGATGTTTCGCGCGACGCAGTTTTTCCGCGCGTGCTGAGAATTCTAAAAACGAATTTTTTTTTGAATAGTCACCTTTTTGAATGAGGACTGCATTCTTGCATTTCCGTCAAAGAGACGAAGATTTTGTCCTTTCGTATCACGCCCTGTGGTTTTCGGTGAACGTGAAGCCCGTACAAAAGATCCTCGGCTGTTATTCGAAACGATTTAGAAAGCCCATTATCGAGCGAGCAGAAGAAGTTGGCTCACTCTGACGGGGCAGATTTCTTTTTTTGTCGTCAACAAGTTGACAAAAGCCAACGTGCCGGAGACAAAAATTATGCACAAAAATATCGCATTCCAAAAACGAAGTTTCGACGATTTCTTTATTTTTTAAACGCACATCTTTCCCCGGTGTCTCCCGAGACTTCGGAATAAACACGTCGATTAAAAACTACAAGTTATAGAGGGTGGCGAAGTTCGGGCTTTCGAGCGCGAGATCACAAAGATCAAGCTCCGAGTGGTTCCGAGAGATTTTTTATGCGCACCTGTTCCTCGCGTCCCCGATATTTTTTTCTCAAGGTGGGAGAAGAGTCTTCATCTTTTAAAATCGAACATCTGCTTTGCGTAACTGCCGCGACGCGCGCGCGTGTGTAGTGAATGAACCTACACCTTCTGTCCGCGTACAAAGAGATTAAAAAAAAAATAGTAATCTGGTATTCTAATTTGTTTCCGTGCCGACCGTTCGACAACCTGCGATGTAAAAGTTCGTTCGCGACGCGCGCAGTCGAATCGATTGAAACGAGAGATGCGTTTCGGGAAAACAGCCGCGCGATTCCTAAACACGTGCTCACGTTCGAGGTTTAATTACGCGGTTCGGCATATCGATCGAACCGATGAAACTTTCCTCATCATTCACTCGCGCGAGCCAGGTGCGCTGGATCGCTCACTCGACAACGAGTAAGCGCGTACATATGCCGCTCACTTGTGGCGCAACTATTGCGAGGTATATACGCGCGTGCTTTTCCGTGCGGTTATCGGAATGTTATAATTTTTTTTGTAGCGGTGGGAGTCTCACCACCGATGATCGCGTGCACGATCCGCGTCCACTTCCTGGCGAACCACGTTGCGCTCCTTTCGATTTCCTGGATGTCGCATGGCGAAAATCGTCGAACATTCGTTCGCGGCGACGAAGCTTCAGCTTTTCAGAAGCCGAACGAAGATATAATCGCGGACTACTGGCGCAGCCCTATCCGGGTTGTGTGTACAAAAGCCCGGGACGATGATAAGGACCGTCTATTTGACCAACGAGATAATGGTCTTCTTTGTCGCGCTACCAAAAAGCCGATTACGCCCTGATTGGTCCTTAACGGACGTAAGTATCTCTCGCGGGCTTTTCTCCCGGGCTTGCTCGCCGTAATTTATGTGAACGTCTTTTAAACTCGCTCGACAAACCGCCGCTCTCTGATACGTACGTACTTCGTCGTATACGCGGCTGCTCGACTTCGTGTCGCTATATCAAACGCAATCTTATCCGCGCGTTTGTTTAGCATCGTTTCAAAATTTATTACACGCTCTTTTCAAAGCACACATTTGTGTTTCGCTAAATCTGCTCTTATCATCTTTGCGTTCTTGCGTTGCAAGCGTTCTCTGCTTGAGTTATGGCGCGCTCTCTTAATTAAAGAGTTTGAATTCATTGATCGGACTTATCGAGAGATAGGATTTTTTGGCTCTTTTTTTTTTTAAAGAGACCCGCATGAATGATGCAAGAGAAGAAGCGTTTCCTTAGTCGCGCGCCGACACATAGTAATATCGAGAGAGTTTTCTCGGCTTCGCATCAGGACAGGTGCACTTAAGTATTGTGAGGCAATGAGAGACGGGAATGTACTTCGCGTCGTCTCTCGTCCCGAACGATATGGTGACAGCTGAAGAATCATTACGTGACAGAGAATAACGCCCGTATGCAGCTGTCTCGGTACGTTTAATTGTACCATAAATAAAATACGATTGTTCGTATTCACGTTCTATTCACTGGTTTTAGAGCTCGCTCTCTCTGTGCGTTTCGCAGATTTTTTTCCCTATCGTTGAGAACGCAATTTCGAAAACACATTGATATATCCGAGAGCGATTAGACTCGACAGACGATCGCGACGTCGTTGAAATTATCTGACGAAATTCTTTTCTATCGGTAGTCGTAGTTTTTAAATATGACGTCTCTGTCAAAAGGGGAGGGGGTTTAACACGCAGTTGCGCGAGCGAAATACGACGATTATATTTTACTTTCCTAGCGCGAACACACTCGGGGAATATAAAGCGAGCGTGCGCTTTCTTCGGAACGTCACGTATCACGATCGCGCAAATTGAGTGATAATGAAATGATTGTGGTACAATAGGGTCAACTCGGTCTGGAGAGCCTCATGTGTCCTCAGAGCCGTGTGTCTCTAAGAGCGTGCACACACGAGCGTGCTAGTCAAAGCACATTGTGCTTCAATATCTGTGCTTCAATATCGTCGTATACACGAGCGCGTGAAGAAATGTCACACTTCAAAATTCGAATGAATATTCACACACGTACGTGTTTTTTTTTTTTTCTCACGAATTTCAATTCAGTGATTTTTTTTCTTACGAACTTCTTCCGCTTTATCGATTGCAATATATTTCAATAAAAGAGCGATATAAGAGAACATTTATTTGTTTGATAAAATTTCCTTCATCGCGCGAAGTTTGAAATGAATTTTGTCGTTGTTTTTTTCTCTTCTCCGGAAACGCGTGTTACTTTCGTAAGAGAGACACGCCGAGTTGTGAATGGGACTGAAACAACGCTGAAGGAAAAGCGTTGCATGCACACACTTTTCACGAGAGACCGTGCGTAATACCCCAAATTTATCGTACCCGAACGAACTGCTTTCAGACGCATTGCCGGTTCGACGCGAGAGTCAATTCCGCCTGGAGATTCCGCCAAGCGTATCTCCGCTTCCTTGCTCGCGAGGCAGCGGAGACTATCCGAGCCGCCTTGCCGAGTTGTTTCATTTTATATTTGACACTCGCCGAACCGAGTATAAAAATCGCAATTTATCTGCAAATTCTCCGAATGTCGTAACTTTATTTGCGTATCGAAATGTCTCATCAAATGTTCGAATCGTTTTTGTAATGATCGTTTAACGGGAAAACGAGCCTAAATACACAGCAGTCGACGAAGTTGACCGTTAGAGAGGATACGTGATTGAAACTCGAGATCGGAGGAGTGAAATCGCGAGATCAGCTGCGAGATCGGGAGAAAATCGGGAGAATTGCCGCGCGCGGGAGGGTTAGAGCAACCGTCCAAGAACCCCCCGTCGTCCACACAACCCTCCATCTTCGGCGGAACCGCGTATACGTAGTAATCCGAGCCCGACAATACACTTCTAAAATGCCCCCGCCTTCTATATTTTCACGTGAGGGAGAGTGCGACGACGCTCGCGCGCGCGCGCACGCGTCAGTCTCACCGACTTCCTGCCATCCGCCTTGCTTCCGCTATTTCATATTATGTTATATGCATACGGGTCGCGCCGCGCCTCGCCGCTAACATCCTCGCAACTGGGAATCCCTATAAGGAAACGCATCTGCACGCGCGATTCCGCCGCCGCCGTTGGTTGCGAAGGGCGCGCAGCACAACGCCGAGACGACGTGGCAGACAGATGCCTGGACCCCTTATTCGGGCAAGAGGGGAAATGTACAATTATCCGCAGCTCTCGATGCAGCTTATCCACTTATCATTCGGTTGTTTCTTGTCCCTTTGATGAAGAGAATGTCCCGACGACAGAGTTGAAATATTTTGCAAACATCCCGAAAGTTTGTGCGTGTGTAAAAAAATTCTGATTTTACGTCACAATGAACGGAGATGTTAAGAAAATATTGAATAAAAAATCGCGCGCTCTTATCTCTCTCTCTCTCCGAACCTCCTCCGAAACGTGTATCGCCGGTGCGGTTTTAAGTTCCGTGAACGTGGCGAGTGAGCTACCGAGGCGTGTCTCCGTTTCCTCGAGGTTACGGCCGGATTTGCGAGGTTTTGCATTTTGCCCGCGAAATCGCTGAGGGCAAGACACGAATTGGATTGTCTGAGAAAAAAACAAAGAGAGACATAGATCTCCGATGCGAGAAATCCCATCGTCTTCTGCGAAGAACTTCCTTTCAATTATATAAAATTAGAAATTGAAAATATCGCGCGCTCGAACAAAAGTGCATTCACGTACATATATTTTTATTATATATTTTCTGTTTACATTTGCATTGCAAAATTGAAGGTCAGCTGCAATTAACGCAATGCGAGTGTATGTACTTGCGAATAAAGTGTGTCATATTTTTCCAAGCAAATTGTGTGTGAAGGATACTTGATTTCAGGTCAGCGTTTTCGAGGCGACGCGCGCGAGTCTCGCGTTGTTTTCGCAACAAAACTCCTTTTCGCACTCGCGTAACTCGAAATTCACGCGTCTGTGCGTGTGCGGTCAACGGGGTACATTATCATCATCATACACAGGCGACTTGCGAGGAAACGCTCTCGCCTGTGTGCGCGTGCATATATAAATAACCGCGGCAGAACGGGCCGCGCGTGCTGCGCTCGTTCACGTGCAGGGAGGAAACAATGTGCGCGCGGTGTGTTTTTCACGTGCGTGCACAACGTATAGCGGGGATATAATGAGAGAGGGAGAATTAATTGACGGGGGGGATGTGCGCCGCGAAGGAAGAGAGAGTCTTCTTTCGGACTTATCTTATAATTATATTCTCTTACGGAACCCGCGAGTCGCGATTAAATCGTTCGCTTCCTCGGGCGCGAGTAAGAAATTAAAATAAATAAACAATGCAGAGAACCTTGTCTCGTTGTAATTATCAAAACGGAATTGCTCATTATACCGACGAAAAGTAAACACACACATTCTCTAATGTCTTAATTAACGTTATTAATTTGTTTCCAATTATAATTGAAAGCTTCCGAATCTCGAAAAAACGCGATATCCGATCGTTCGGTTCTTATTAAAGAAGTTCCGAGATGTGCCAATCAATTGTCTACTTGATCAATCGTTCTTTGATGAATGAATTCGTCAGGCGGACGAACGGAGGTCGCCCGTTACTACTCGTAATCGTTACGCAAGAGAGACGCCGGTCGTCCGAAGAAAAAGGATGTGCGAAAGGAAGCCGCAGGCCACGGTGCCGTGGGCATATTTCCCATCCTGCGAGAAGAATGCGAGTCTCTTGGCCCGTTTCCTACTCCCGCGACTATACTTACATAGACACCAGACGCACACGCGGAATAAAATATCCGCGACACACGCACGCACGCACGCACGCACGCACGCACGCACGACCGTGAGCGGAGGAACGGTGCGTGGAAACCGCGCTGCGTGACAAATCTCTTTTTCGTCGAGTGTGTTATACACGGGTAGATGCTGCGCGCCTGTTTGATTTGACTTTCGCGCGCCCCGGCTATTTACTCTCGACGTTAAATACGCGTATTTGCACCTTGTACGACATACCGCGCGTTTTCTTTTTTACGTTCAAAGGAATTCTGCTAATTTAATGCGCTTTTACGCGTCGCTCACGAGAGACTTGACATCTACTCTACTAATTAGATAATGGTTGATGAAAAATGACATTGAGGATCGCAGTGAGGAGGAGATTTTTTTTATTTTTATATATTCTAGAAATTTTAATTATCTCCTCTTTGTAATTAGCTTTTACAAGCTAACAAAAACTAAAGCAGCAGCAGTTCTCTCTCCCTTTTTCTCTGTCTCTCTCTTTCATTCGAACTGACAGAGCGGTACTTGCGTTCGTACTTCGCAAGGGTGCATAATAATATCGATGCACCTTGCGCGAATGTGTGTTGCACCGCAACCTGTTTGATTGTGTGCGAAATTCGAGTTTGCCGATCGGCCGCGGAGAGGGTCGCATAATAAAAGTCATTTAGCGCCGTAAAGCGGAGGTGCCAAATAGGGCGAGAAAAATGTGATATGATCGATATGAAGGGTTACGCTTTTCCCGACGTGTATATATATTTAGCGCCGTCTCATCTCGTTGACTTTTACTATTTCTTTTTCTTCGTGTCACGATCCGACACGTCAAGTTTTTTTTCATCAATTTCACCAAACAAACGTAATTTCACATTCGACGTAAATTTTCACACGTCGAGACATCGAAGCTTCCGAGCGGGGGGGGGGGGGGGGAGGGAACTTCGATTTCACTTCGTCAACTCGATACAGATCCGATTCCCGCGTGTCGGCCGCAACGATGTTTCTTCCTCGCGCGTAAGTCGATTCGACGTTACGTAAGTTGCGTCAAATTCAAGTTCGTTTTACTGGAGAAAAAATACACGCTCGTGAAAAAATCGAGCCCTCATGTGTTCTCTCTTGTGAGCTTGTTAAACTTCAATCGTTATGTTAAAACACTTTTTGTCAAATGAAGACGATTTCTTAGCGCGAACCCGCATGAAATGATAAACGAACCGTCAACCGCACAAATTCGTGACCGATCAAAGGTACGTATCGCGTATATGGGTACCTGTATGAAGTTCGTTCGCACGTGTGTGACTCCGCGTAATGTACCACGGATATCATTTTTCTCCATTTGATTACCATTACCATTATCTCGGCCTGTATAATATCTCGTCATGGGATGAGAGATGCATCTCAAGTCCCATGGAAACACGATCTTCCCTTTCGATATGCTTCGAGCTGCGCGTCTCTCGGAGACCGTGTCGGAGATCGATCGCGCGCGCTCTTTCTCTCTCTCTCTCTCTCCGATTCGTCAGTTCGTCGAAATACACTTCCAATTAAATAGATCCCTTTTCATTCTGTCATTATCGCAAGTAACAGATAGCTCTTTACAGCCAATAGAATAGAAAGGGAGAGAGAGAGAGAGAGAGAGAGAGAAATAAAAAAAAACGAAAGAGATAGGAAATTATCGGGAAAAATAGAGACTTGTGCGAACTTCGATTCGACTTCTCTCTCCGCGAACTTCGATTGTCAAAAGATCCAAATAAAACCGAGTGAGAAGTCGAAGTTTTCTCATCCAATCAGCGGTCACTTCGTATATGTTTAACCCCCGGGCGACGATGTATCCCCAGTCTCTCGCGCGCGTTGGGGTGGCCGGGTGCGTCGCCAGCCAGGTAAGGGGCAGCTGTCCACCAGGTGCCAGTCACCCCCTCTTCGTGCGCCTCCACCTTCGACGAATCGGTGGGGATCCGTGCGGTCCGATTGGATGTTGGCTCGCGCGCGTTGCGGCAATACTCTCGCGCTCCGCAACAGAAAACAGTCAGTCGTCCCGGGGCGCTCGACGGGGCACGCAAGGCGATTTGCGATTTTTTTCGTGTTGGGATCGCGTCACTCGTGTGACACGCGGTCACACTCTTTTCCACACACGCGGTCTCTTTCTCTCTCTCTTTCTCTCGGATTTTTGGATTTACCAAGTGACCCATAGACCACCGTCGTCGTCGAACGAATAGCCATCGGGACGAGAGATGAAAAGGATACAATAGGCTCCATTTTTCTGATTGTCTCAATTCGTCGTTGTTCTTCTCGTCGCGTTTCCTCAGTGGTGTGAAGGAACCTTAGGGAGTAATCTTCACACGATTCAGTGTCCAAAAAAAAAAAAAAAGTGCGATCTTCAGTGAATCGTCGTCGCAGTTCGATCCTCTTTCCTTTCTCTCTGCGAACTCTTTCTTTGCTAATTTTCGCGCCCGAAACTCTCTTTCTCGTGCTTCGAAAGCAGCACGGCCACATTTATGGGGGTGTCCGGAGAGTGCGCGGTCAAGGGCAGCAGAAGCAGCCACCCCTGTCACTGCTGCGTTCACGTCGGTAGTTCCGGCGCGAGCTTGCAACAGCAGCAGCAGCAGCAGCAGCAACCGCCACCGCTGCCACCGTCGTCCACGCAACCCTGCGAACCCCATCATCATCACCATCATCAGCACCATCACCATCACCACCATCATCACCATCACGGCAAGCACGCACCGGCGAGCGCGTCGCCGCAGCACAACAACAGCGGCGACAACAACAACATCCTGGCACCTCTACGCAGCAAGATGAAAGTGCTGAAGAAGCTTAAGCGCAAGATGGGCCTAGGTGAGCCACACCTCCGTCTTTCTCTGTCTCTATCTCTCCCTCATTGTCTTTGACGCTTTCCGGTCGTCGCTCGACTGACCATGCGACTGATTGTCGATCGATCGGACGAGCGAGACTCCGTTCGATTTTGTCGGTCAACGCACTCGTGATTCTCTTCTTGAAGCGGGTTCGCCGGCTCAGTAGAACACCCGTTCAGCTCAGCTGGTTTTCGTCGACCTCTGATTTCAGTTTTGTTTACAAAATAAATCTTAATTCTCCGGAGTTTGATTGCATGGTCGAAAATATCGACTCCAACACATCGAAATAAAATAACTTGTATGTATATAGGCGTGGTGAATCGCCACAAATATTGTTCCGGACTTTTGCCAAAGGAATTTGCATTCAAATTATCGCTGTAGAATTGAATTTATCGATCGGCTCGTTGAATATTGCAGACCGAGCGCGTGGAGGAACGCGCGGCTCTCCGTCATCGGGCGAGGGTGGAGGAACGAACTCTCTAAACTCTCTAAATCGGCGATACAACAACAAGGAAACAATTTCGGGCTTTTATTTCCTGCGGTATACGGTCGGCGGTTTATCGCGCCGCGAGTTCGATAATTGTTAACGACGCATCTGTGCATCTAACTTTTTACTACATACATGTTCGAAAGAAAAATCCATATCGCTCGGTCGACGCAATTTTTGCCGCTTTAACACAAATTAGATTAAAACCGACAATTTCGAGAGAGAAAAGTCCGATAAAAATTTCGATACAGAGGGAAAAAATTTTTATAAACGAAAGGAAATAAATTTCTAAAAACAAAAGAAAGAAATTTTTCCACGTACACAGACGGAAGCGGATGTGTTTAAATCCCACTTGTTATGTCGCACAAACGCCAAATTCGTCGGTTAATAAGTCCGTAATCTGCGATCGATGCAAAAGCGAGGGGATGGCGATACAATAGAAAATAGGTTGCGAAACGTTGAGCGCGAAGAAGCGTCATTTCCCTCCCGGACTGTGTTCCGATTTCAGAGCGCTCGTCGTTATCATCGCCGCTCATTTCCATTGGCGCGTTCGGTAAAAGCTCATTTTCGCGACAAGCTTGTACAGTCTATCTCTCTCTCTCTCTTTCTCTCTGAGCCGCGGTGTATCGTTGACCGACTTTTCCCTCAATGGGACGATCCACATGGATTCTCCGCGAGGGACTCGGGAAAAGGAGAGGATATATATCGTTTCTCCATTGGCTCGTGCCGTCTCGCTTTCCCGCCGCGTTTCTCATCAGAGAGACCGTTCCTTCCTTTCGCGAGAAACGTCTCTTTCGCGAATGCGGCATTGTCGACGACAGTGTGTTCTCTCGCGAAGAGCATGTAACTGGAAACTCCAACTCCAACCCCTTCGCTGGCGCGCGCGCGACTTTTGTCCTCGAAACCTAATACCGCGTCTCTTCTTCTTCTTCATCTTCCGTGTCGTCTTATCACTGCAAATGTTGACTGAGACAAAAATGGAAGTTTTGGCTCGTGTGACACAAGTGTTCTTTTTTTTTTTTTTATAAATTCTTAATTCGTGTACGTAATAAAACGCGCTTGTCAAGAATCAGAGTCGATTTTCTCGATGTTTGTTGTTGCCGCTTTTCGGCAGATTGATTTTTGTATTCGCAACTTTGACAGTTCGGGGTTGTATTTTTTTTTATTAATTTGCGAGTGAAATAATTTCAAAAAACATGTGAAAATATCTACGCGTATGTACGCCGTGATATCGATGACGCGACGTTGTGTTTTAAAACGTTATGCACGCATGTAATAATAATTAAAAGCCACTTTTTAAAACGTTATCCACGCATGTAATAATAATTAAAAGCCGCTTTTATAGCGCCGAGAACCCCACAAAAAGACTTTCAGTTCGAATTTTATTGCGTTCTACATTCCATCGTAATCTGATGACCGACTTTTTTTGGTTCTTTCGATTTTCCCGACACGTGTACGTGTGTATGTGCATTTGCGTGTGTCTATAAAACGACAAGATATATATGCGTTTTAGTTCTTTGCTAGAGAACAAGAGTCGTTTGTTGCCTATTGAAATCGAGGTTAAAGGTTGACGGTAGAATTTTTCTCTCGCACGGGGGGGGCGGTGACTCGCACGTGGCGATGACTTTTCCCTTAGCAAGGAATTTTTCAAGGGACCAACGCAGTGCCGAGCCCTTTGTGGGAGGTCCCTGAACCGTTGAGGACTTGTGAAAGGAGAAAGAGAAACACGTTCGGTTTCTGAGATTCTGTTGGGTGATGACTGTGTAGCAATTAGCTCGAATATATTATTGGAATGTTATATTCAATAATAAAAAAAAAAACGTTTTATTTATTTTATCGGGAAACATAAGAATTAGACATCAAAGAGGAAAAGCACTTTGTTTCTTGCCGCGATTACTGTTGCGAAATAAACGAGGAAAGTAACTCGTCGGGATGCGAGATATATACCTCGTCCCTCACCCTTTCTCGCTTCGTTCTTTTTTCCCGTGTTTTTGCGGTCTGCTGAATCACTCGCTCCTCGATCGCAGGGATTCTCAGCCTCTTTATTTTCTCATCTCCCTGTTGCGCTTTTTTTTTATTTTCGTTTTCAATGTTCGCAGCTGAACTACTTCTTTTCGCACTTCAACCGAGTTTGTCTTATTGTTTTTTTCTTGTTTTTCGTGTTCTTTTCAACCGCGAAAGATCTCGGAGCGATTTTGTGCTCGCATTCGAACTGGACCGCGGCTGGTTTATCCTCGTTCGAAGAAAGGGTTTCGTTTGCCTCCGGAGTTGCGCTCGATCTGAGTCACCGAAATCAATCGGTGACGCATTAAAAGCTGCTGACCGTGACGAAACGTTATTGCAGTTGTTAAATTGCGTAACACTCGTTTGTTGAATGCAACAAACAATGCATCAGGTTCGCGATTCAAGGATCTAAAATTTCCCGTAAGTTTCACTTTGTCATTCACGAAAGAATCAACTGAGGGGAGGGTGTTATTTAATATTTAATCAATACTCTCGGTGAATGTAAAATATAAAAAAACAAGAACATCAGGTAACCTCTCAAAAATCGGACGTGTATTTAAATTTGTAAAAAGCTAATTTCATTTTATTAAAGCAATTGCCGGACTGTAACGATCTCTCTCTTTCTCTCCTCTCTCTCTCTCTCTCTCTTCTGGAATTCTTCTCAACTACTTGGAAATGAAATTTCTTGCGGTTTCTGCGTGTCCTCCGAGTTGACGTTCCGGTGCGCGGGAGACCGGAGTCGTCTCGCGAGTCTTTCGTAGGAAGAATCTCGTAGAGGAGAACGCACTCTATTATCGTGGAGCGATCACTGACCGTCCTCACTGACTCGGCAACCTCCACACACCTATCCACCCACTTTCCGCTTCGCGTGTGACGTCAGAAAGCGCCGCGAACGAAACCCGTCTTTGTTCCCACAAGCGTTTCGCGAACCGGTTTGCGGTTGTGTTCCGCGTAGTATTCCTGTCAGCTGGCCGGACCGTTTAATCGAGGAATTCTCCGCCTATTTTAAGGGTTCGGGACGTCGTACCGGCAGGATACACTGCCCCCGATACGCAGTCCTTTCCCAGAAGCGTCCATTCATCCTTCCCGTTCTGAATGACGCCGTAGCAAATTGAACGATGACGCCTTTGAACGGACGATACGAGCGTGTCAGAATCCGGTTTTTTTTTTTGACGTATTTATCACCGCCTTGTCTCGACAGGATTTCTTTATAAACAAAAAAAATGAAAGTATCACGCAGTCACTCCACTAGAACAAACATACTTTGAATAGATTTGAAATTCAATCATCGTATTATCATTCTCTGAAATGTAATCGTTTTCCGTGACTGAAATTCGAAACAATTTCACTAACAATAAGTGAGATAGAACGCGAGCATTCCGAGATAAAATTCTATCCAATTTCCAGGTATCTTATATGTGTAAAGACGAGAATATTCCTTTTTCGTTAAAACTGCTACCTCCCACGTGGCATTCGACTGTGTAAATACGCATTGTTCGTTCTCGCTTAAATTCCCTCGGGCAGTCTCAGAAGAGATAATTTCGTTCGCAACTTCCGGCCGATGAACGGAGAGCGGATTCGAGACAGCGGAAGTCGGTCACAATGTGCATAGTTCCGAGCTTACTTCAGTCGTCAGCTTGCCCGAAACGACATCGCGCAAATGTATCTCGCATTCTGTTTTTTGTGATGCTAATGGCAGATTCGCACACACACACACACACACACAGCAGTGAAACGAGGGCTGCTATTTTTCTTCTTTTTTTTTATACCTATGCGAGTTCAGAACGAGCGTCTTCTCCCTCTTGGCGCTTCGCACCAAGACGTGAAAGTGGAACTTCGCGGAAGCAAGGTGCGTGAACACCCCACATGTGCGGGGTACGTAGCGCACGTGTGCGTTTCTTGCTTACGTGCGCAAACCGGAAGCAGCGGCCACCGTGGCCGCTTTAATAGCGCGCGCGCGGGTGTGCTCGTAAGCAAACTCGCGTGCGTCTATCGTCCACGTGCTCGCGGCTGCGTGGAAATTCGTAAAGGCAGCCTGCCGTGACGCAAAAGCGGAGGTGTTTTCTAAAGCCGCGCGGCTACACAACGCACGCGCGGCTACAAAAAATTTTCTAAATATTTGACTTCGCGATTTCATTCGCGGCTCAAGTCAGTTAAATAAACCGTCGTTATCTTATTTTATCTATCCGCGTTCGAATTAATCACGACGAAAGGAATTTTTTTTCGAGACGATGTTTTTACATGTTTTTACCGCGTGGATTATAAAGCTCCTGATGATTTCCTCGTATAAATTTGTTTTTATGAATAAACGCGTTCCACAGTGAACTTCTTACTTTATCTCGGGGCAGGGGGAGGAGAAGACGGAGCGACTGCCGAACATCTGTCGTCGAGTGAAGTGCTTCCAGAAGACGCGATTCAGGGTACACGAGAGAGAGAGCGAGAAGAACCTTCCACGAGTGCTTTTCGAGAAGCTCATTTACCAAAAGCCCCCGCTGCTGGCGTATTGCTGCGTAATGGATTCTAGAGTGAGATATCGTGGATTTAGATAAATTGCCATTGACGAAAAAAATACCCGCTTCTCGCGACACTCGAAACACACTCTCTCTCTCTATTTCTAAATCTTCTTTGAATCGGCTAATTAATTGATTTAATTAAATATCGCCGTCTCATTGCTTTTACACAAAACGTGTATAGCGTGAAGAAAAAAGTCGACGGTTCCGTTGAAAACTCTCCGTTGAATTGCCTAGAAGTTCCAAGGAGGGAGAAGGAATTGTCAGTGTAATCACTCCTCACGCGCATATTCTATGCATAAATGCAATTCTAACTACGCAGCGAGACGTCCTTAACGATGCGTTTTCCTTCGCGCGAGATCCTGAATACGCGATGATGGAGAGGGCCCCCTCGTCGAGATTTATCGGGGCTGCCTTTTTTTTTTTTTAAGTCTTCCTTTTTCCTCCATGGATGCTCTACTGCACCCAAGTGCATTCGTCCTGCTTGTGATGGGGTGAACGGTGAGACATATCGCGCGCGCGCATGAAGCCATTTTTCAATTCGAGAACATTTGTCTGGCAGCTTCTGGGCTTCTCCTCGCCCTGATTCGCGCAACTCCTTATAACTCGAGAGAGAGAGAGAGAGAGAGAGCTTTCGTCGAACAAAGTTTTCTCGGCCCTCTCGGCACGTATTCGATATTCGTTAATTGCCGCAGAAGTGTAACTGCATCACCGTTTCTCGTAACTGGAAGCGTTGAAGTGCCGTTTTCGAAGAATGGTTAAAAGTAAAATAATTTCTCGAAACTGTAAGGACTCTACTTTTAGAAAATAAGAGTTAGAGGAGGAAAGGATCCAACAGTCGCATAAATTAAAGAACAAAGAAATAAACTTATTCTAAAAGAGCGTTACTTCGAACGTTTCGCATCTATTTGTTTTTACTTCGTCTCTATTTTTCTGCATTTTTAGCGCGCGAGCGCGATGATTCATTTTTTTTTTTTTTCGATCGCGGCTTTAGTTACTCGCGACGACAGTTTTCTCCTGGGCAGGTTTTCGCCCTCGAACTGACTTTTTTCAAGGGACGCGAGAAGAGAGAAAGTCCCCGGAGCCCTTCACTGCTTGCGGTATACACATATATTACTCCTGGGAGTCGAGTGCAGCCTCTAGAATTTAATGGAACAAATGTTGCGAGACCGTCTCTTCTCGTCGCCCTTCGCATTTTGCGATCCAGTTCTCGAGAACCTCAGCACCGCCGAAATGATGATAGAACACGTACCGTAATCTAATTTAAATGGAAACTCTCCCGACAACTGTTCGTTTAAAAGTTATTCCGAACTTCGAAAGCCTTCGAAAGCTTTTCTCCCCTCCGCAAGTGATGAAGTGACTTCATCTCGTTACGATAACGAGAGATCTTCATCGGGAGATTTATTCTTGTAGGATCCTCCGGCGTTAATCGAAAGCGTTGCAAATCGATCGCGTACAATCATTAACCGTGTGTGCGAGATACGGGAACGGTATTTCTTCTTCGAGATCGTCATTAAACTTTCGCCGCGCGCACTTGCCCCGCGCGGTTGTCTCTCTAATCGCCGGAAGTCGGTTCAACCTCGTAATTTCTCGCTGATTGCGATAGAGGCAGCAACCTTATACCCGCCCACGAATGAAACGCGCGAGGATCGTCGAATAAGTGGAAAAAAAAAAAAAAAAAGAAAAAAACCAGGACTCACGGAGAAAAGTCCGGCATAGATCGGCCCACGCGCAATTCCGCGCGCGACGTGGCGCCTCAACGAGCGAGTCAATGACTGAATGAACGACGAGATGATTTAATTGCCGAGTGTCAAAGTTCAGCTCACGACGACGACGACGTGACCGTTGTTCGTCCGCAGTGTCTCTCATCCTCCGCGCGCCGCCCACGCGCGACCGGCCTAATCGCAGGAAGTTCGAGGTTGACCCACCGCCGATTGAATTCAATTAACGGGCGGCGAGACGCACGTTCGCGCGGAGAATTTCTCTCACGTTTAATTGCTCGCGACCGGATTCATAAGTCGTCCTCCTCGGAACGAGCGCGTCGTGCGATACAATCAGCAAAGAGGCGAACGACCCTGATGGTGGAAAATTGCCGAGATGTTCCACATACATAGCCGGGAATTAATTGCGCGTAATAGATAATCGATACTCGGGGCGAACGCTCGATTTTCCAATATCGCACCGCGCGATTGGTTTCATCTCTCGCGTGAGCCGCGGAGGAAAGAAGGTTTTAGACGTTATCCCGGTCTGCGCTCCCCGGTGGAGTTTTCTTCGTAACCACCCACGTGCGCCGACGATCCGGCGAAAGTACCAGTTTTACGCGATAAACCAAACCGCGTCGGCGCGTGTGTAAACGATGACGGCCTGGGTCTGTCGACGATGGAAACGTCGACCGGCGTTTAATCGGCAAACGCGGCATAAACTTCTATGACTTTTAGTCGCTTTTCCCGTCGTGATTTACGACGCGACGTGTTGGATCCGCGAAATTTGCGGCGCGGCCGAAAATTTCGCAATACACGGCCCAAATCCAGCGATAAACTCAACGCGAAATTATCGCGCCTATTAAATCCGCTTGAAACCGGCTTTTTGCGCGGTTTATCCGATCGTTGTGAGATCGTCACGAGTATAACCGACGAATCTTCCGACAAGCGGCGTTGCGATGTTGAAGCACTTTGATAAAATAAATAGAATCTTATTACAACAGACGATTGTCTGAAAAAAAAAAAAACAAAAAAACAAAATGTAACAATTTACAAGTTAAAAGAAATATTTCGCGCACGTTAATCGAAAAACTCGTTGCTGGTTTGACGTTATATAAGCTTAAAAAATTTTTTAAATTTGTTAGAAAGAACAAATCCAATTATTAAAAATTCAGCTCGACGATATCGAGATCTTATCTGTGCGTTCCGCTCTTGTGAGCTTTCCGGTGCTCGCGCGAATTTGCGAAAACTCACTCGGCGATAATCGGAACGCGGTAATTATCGCGAGGAAGCCGATCGAAATTCCTTCGCTCGTCGCGGATGTACAATCGCGCATGGTAATTTGCGTCTAATTTAACATGAAACGGCATTGCCCGAGGCGATGCGATCGGGCATCTTAACGAGCCTCTCCCACGCGCGTCGTTTTTGCTCTTTTCAAACATGTTGTCTCGATTTCGCGGAGAAAACCGTCGATTTAACCGGGATTTCACCTTGCAATGATGTAACGCGTTCGATAGAGTTCGATATTCTTCGACGGTAATAACCGACACGACGGCAGAATCAGTAAACCGGAGCCGCTAACATTCGAATCGAGTCGAGAGGCGCGTACTACAATCGCATCACGTACTAATCGCATTATCGAGATGACCGCGACGCACAAAAACGGAGAGAACGGCTGTTACCGTTGCCAAGAGAGCGGCTTTCCGCTTCATCTGTCACGGGTTGAGAGCCACGATGAACCGTCGACCTCTGGTGTAAACTGAGAAAGTCCGCGGACAGCGGCAACCGACCCGGCAACGAGATCAAACCGAGACCGGACGGGAAGCTAAAAAGACGTTAAAGGTCGTTGCCTTTAATCCTTTCGACCAAATTACGTCATTTTCTCTTCGCAGCGTGGAAAAAATTGGCGCAATTCGACCTACCGAAGGGATATTGTATTAAAAGAAAGATTCGTCGTGCGAGAGATGAACAAGAGCCAGTTCCTCCAGGATTGTTATATCGATCGCGTTCGATTCGCTTCGCGCAAGTGTGGGAATTTTTGCATGCGGATTCCCGCACTGCGACGTGGATGTTTTTTGTCGAAGGGGAGGATCACACGGGAAGGAAACAGGAAGGAAGGTATCGCCGCTGATCGAGGGGGGAAAAGGGGAAGAAGCCGACAACGGTGCAACCGGTGGCTTCCCTTCAGGATATTACGGACAGATGGACCGTGAAACTTATCGCCCCGTAAGAACGTTACACGATTTTAAAAGGGGGGCCTCGATTTCCGTCGGGAACCTATTTTCGCGAAAGCGCAACGCTCTCTATCTTCCTTCCCTTAACGCACACCTTTTTAATTAATTTATTTTTATCGAGGAGAGACAGCGTTTCGAATCGATTCCCACCAGTCGTGTATTCGATGGATAAATCGAGCGCGGACGCGGTACTACAAACGATCGAGGAAAATCCCGCTGTTTTCGAGCCGGTGAGCTCGAAACTCGCTCCGGAGCTTTTAGCGGAGCCGCGCACCTATATAGTGCGTGGCTTGCATATCGCTATCAACCCCCCTGACAACAGCCAGTCCGGCTGTGTCGGGGACGGGATCGATAGAGCTTCTATTGCGATATCAACGCGCAAACCCCATGGGCGAGTATGGTGGCGACAGCAGAACCGCGGGAACGGCGGGAGGAACGACGGGGAAGGGCGCGATGCGTCGCTCGTCCACCCCTTTCGCTCCTATGGAAATCCTATATATAAAAAAAAAAAAAAGACACGCGCGCGACCGTAGCAACCGTTTAATCCCGCTGACTCCCGCGCCAGACGGGCGATATAGCAACTCCGGCTCGGCGACTTTTCCTCTATCGTTGAAGTATTTTGTTCCCGTATTTTATTTTTCATTACTTCTCTTAAGAAATTTATTTAAAAAAAAAACTGTCCGCTCGCGTGATAAATCGCGAGTCCACGAGCGGTGATTAATGTTGCGTGCGCGCAAGTTCCCGTAATATCTGACACGTTGTTGTTCGAGTTCACCCCTAATCGAGCAACAACTCGCCGACGCGCGCGCGGATCAGTAGTATGCTAATGTTCCGTGAAAATCACCGAACCGTAAAGCCTCGTCCGGGGGATGTGTATATATATATATATTGCATAAATCTCTTTTTCATCCATCTTTTCCCACATCGAACTCGCTCGGCGAGTCTTCTTTTCCGCAAGAATGTAGGCCGGTTATATAGTTTCCTTCCTGCGCTGGTAACGAACATATACACGTACATGTGTATGTATACACATTGCGTGTACGCACGCACGCAGCGCGGCGATACGGCTTCGCAGGATCATCGATCGGTTTTCACGTGCGGGGATCGCGAGGAGGGTGCCGGAATTCGAAAAGCCGGGGTTCTTTTGTGCGTCTTCCCCTCTTCGCCTTTTTTTTTTTTTCAAACTCGTCCTTTGGCGTCCTACGACGAAGTGGGCCTACGCCAATGCCCGGTGCTGGCTGGCTGGCTTCGTTGGGCCAGGTGGTGCGCAACCGTTGGCATCCCCAAAGCCGTGTGTTCCGCTTCTGCGAGCAGCTGCAGCTGCGACATATATGTACGTACAGAGGCGCGTTGTGCGCGCGCGCGCGTTTCTCGCATTGCGCATTGGTCCTCAGCCGCTACCAGAGGGTAGAGACTTCGCGTTTCAACGCTCTCGTGACAAATTACGCATTATTTTTTATACCGTCAGGAGAGTCTGTTCCGGACGTTTAATAGCTTTTGATGCTCGCCAAGAGTCCGTTCTTTTAATTGACCGGCCGCGGTGGCGTCTCGCTTTGTGTCATTCTTACGAATAATTGCGTCTCCTCAACGAGACAAGATACAAAGGAACAATTGAGAACGATTAAGAATAATTTTCAAATTGAATTCTCTCTTTGAGATCTAATTGCGAGATGAAAAAATCATCACGACGCGGTTTTTTTATTTATCGACGCTAATTGTTGTGTACATTTCGCGCCGTTTGAGACATTGTTATCGGGTTATTTTTGTGCTAAATTCGTAAGAAGCGATTTAGAGATAATCACTAGTTATCAATGTAGATACAACATTCCGCGCTGCTCGTGCGCCGCTCCTTATCATATCGCGCGGCGGCCTCAGCTTTCGCTGCGTGCCGCCGCGCCTTATCGCGAGGCACCCGCAAGGTGAGATCCTCCAGATATATCCGCCTTTCGAGAGGTTCGAACGCCCGGCTGCTCCACGCACAGCTTGCTTAAGTGCGACTGTGTGTGTGTGCACGTACCGACCGACCACGCCGTCGGCCGGCACACACAGACACACATAATGACAGCAGGGAGTTGGTTGTGGGGCAGCAACCAACACAGCAGATGGGGAGTTTGCTTCTGCAAGCCAGTCGTTGTAGCGGCGTGGTTCAAGCTGCCCGCCTTTTCCCGGTATCTCCCGGGCTTGTAAATCTGCTCGTTTTCTTTTCTGCATCTCTCTTTCTCCTCTCTCTCTCTCTCTCCTTGTCGTTTTTCTTCCGATCCGGAAAATCGGAAGGGAGGGTGAGAATATCCGGAAGAGACAATGTGACTCGTGCGCGTGAACACCTTTCCTTTTCTTCCCTTCGTTTTCTTTCTTCCCTTCTCCACCCTTCTCGCCGCCAGTCCCTTCGTCCCGACCCTGGAGTGACGGTGAAGAATCGACGCGCGATGTGAGAATCGACTCGATTATCATCCAAGCTATGTCTTAATCTCGTGAGTACACACATATTTGCCGGCGCTCTTTGTGACGATAAAGATAAGTTCGTGGGGTCTTTGTCGCGACGTTTTTCTCGGCCGATTCGTATCTGATAGTTCGTCGGGGAATAATACGTGTTTGTTTTTATACAAATATATAAACTTTATTCCTTTATTAGCGTTTATTGTCGTATCGCTCTTGTATTTATCGTTCTATTGCGTACAATATTTGTTTTGTGAAAAGTTCGGAGTTATCTTCAACGATTTGTTTGCTCCAGGTCCTTTCTCCCGTCCTCTGAGTCGTCTCTTCCCCAAACAAATATACATTACGAGAATATACAACAAATTCAATTTTTTTTTTTTTTTTTTTTTCGGTTCGAGGAATAAATTTTCTATAAATTCTCGGTGTAAATTCATTCGTTTTCACGAAAATTCCCGAGTGTATACACCCGCATTCGGAGTTCGAGATGTCTTTGTCTTGCACCAAAATCGAGATGTCTTTGTCTTGTCAACGTCCAAGACGACCATTGACAGTCAGCAGAGCCACCCGAGTGGCGAGATTGCGTCTGTCAGGAGAAGTTCTCGGTGAGTACAACAACAACAACAAAAAACGCATTCGTTCCATTTCACATCTTTTCCCTAAGCAAAACCTTCGCTCCCCTCTCCTCTTCCTTTCTCTCCCCGTCCCGAACTCTCCCACTGAGAATTGTGAGTAGATTCTACGCTACACTGAAACGCGCCTCACATTCTGTACGATTTTCTATTTCCATTTACAACGGAAAGAAGAAAACTATTTAACATAATTCTAATTTTTTTGATACAATAAATAATTGTATGAAATAGCGACATATTCGATATGTTTAAAAAAATTAAGTAGCAAAATTAGGAAAAATATTACGTCTGATTGCGAAATCACGTTGCGAGATGTTACTTTGCCATCGCGACACCGAACTGTCGTTTTCACCGATTCTTCGAATTAGCGAAAGGCTTACGTCAACGCCCGGCTATCCGACCGCGCGTTTCGTTTCCAGTCTATTCGGTCTGAATAATTTCCTCAACCGTTTCTCGGGCGCTTTGACACAACGCGAGACATGCGTTTCTTTGTTGCGCGAGGAAGCGAAATTTTTCATTAACGCGCGTGAGTCATCGCGGTTCAATGATGTTGCGCGGTCACACGGGAATTCGAGCGACGTACACGATGATGCGCTTCTCGCGTACTAGCTCGTAAAAGAAAGATCCAATCAACTTCGCTTAGACTCCGTTCGTAAACTGTATCGCGACGCGTATTCAACGGTAATCGTCTCATCTTCGTTCCCATCTAGTCGGTTTTACTCGCGGAATCTAAACGATCGGAACAGAGAATACGTCCCGAAAACCCGTTAAGCACAATTACACCGCGCGATATACTCCTCCGGGTTTTCTATCTAATTAAACTGCGAGCACGCTACGCGAGCGGTCTTGCTAACGCAACCCTGAATTATATGCACTTTTGTTTCTCTGCTCTTTCGCGTTGCTCGCATCGCGTTCTCCGAGCATTTTCCTCTCGGCGCGCAACCTCCTCGACCGACTGTGTGTGTGTGTGCAATCAGACGCTCGTTTATTCGAGAGATTTGCCGCGCAATATATTGGATTCGTGTACGCGCGTCTCAATCGCATCCCATTAATTAGTCTGCGTCCGCTCCGTTGAATAATTGAAACACGTCGAACAGCACTTTTCATCAGATGCCAAATTCTGGTGGAATAAAAAAAAATTATTAAAACGCATGAGTCCAAGATTATTAATTGTTAAAAACAAAAATCTTTGTCTCATTCACGTCCCTGTAAATGAGCGTGTCGTCATCGTTGATCGAAAGATCAATGACTGCGTCAGGACAGTCATCCTCTCCCTCTGAAATAAGTCCAACCCAAAGTGCGGTTGAAGAATCGCTAAATCCCGTGTGTCCGCAGGGGGTGCGACACGAAAGGAGCTGGTTTGTTCGTGTTTCCCCCCTCCCTTGTTTTACACCCCCGCGAAATCGCTCGCGGCGATCCTGTACGTGCGAAACGCGACAGATGCGCGTACTCCTTCCTCCCCCCTTCCTAATTTCTGAGGGGGAAACGCACGGTTCCAGCAGTGTATCTTGCGCGACCACCCTCTCGTTTAACTTCGTTAATCCGATTGTTCCTAGACGGGCCGTGGTGGTCGCGGCGGCGTTTAAAAGCGCTGCGATGGGAATTTGCACTTGTCGCTATGGGGTTTCGTATACACCCTCGAGCGGGCGGGCGGGCGATGGTTATAAGCAGCTCAACAAACATAAGGCACATGTTGCGTTCGGCCGAAAGCGGCTTTGTTCCGCCTCGATTCTCGCGAATGTCCGCGATTCAAAGGAAACGCGAAATCGTAAAATTTCTTAGTATAACTTTAATTTCTTAATAATTTTACGTCAAACAACCCCATTTTATCTGGATATGTACATACGAATTTACACAACACGTGAATCGTGCGTTGCCATCGTGGCTGACTAAGTAGTCGAGAATTAATACTACCGGGAAAGGCCCGAGTACTCATCCTTGAATCCTTGTCGTGAGTTGTCGAAAAACGCGTGGATCGTGTGTTGCCATCGTGGCTGACTAAGTAGTCGAGAATTAACAGCGTACACCGGGAATGGCCCCCAGTATTTGGGGGCCGTGAATTCTTGTCGTAAGTTGTCGAAAAGATGGTCGCACAAAAGGTTCCGCTAGAGATCACGCCGCCGAGGAGAACTCGGATAAAGATCTCGTTCCTCCATCAAGCGTGTAACGCAGCTACGCGTTTTACCTGTGCGTGCGCGTTCCTCCTTTCGAAGGTTGATTCCTTATTCCGACCGTAAGGGCACGAGTCTAATTCCAGATAGTCGTTTTGTGAGAAATGAGATAGGTACGCATTTACGAGTCTCCTCCTCTCTCGACTCTCGTCGTTTAACGAGCACGCGAGAGATATATTTCGCGCAATTACGAAAGAATCCGATGATCCCGTTCGTTAATTCGCATTTGGACACCAGTGAATGAATCTAAATAGCGCGCGATTGCGCATCGTCGCGCATATCTCCTTCAAGTCTCTTATCTCGCGCGCGATCAACGCGATGGGGGACTTGATTATCGCGTCTCGCGGCGCAGAATCGCAGGCGCAATCGAGAAGATTAGGGGGAGAATCTCTTTCTCTCTCTCTCGAATCAGTCTCTCGGGTTCGACGACCCTTATCGCGCGCTCCGTTAACTTATTCGCTCCTAATCGCAATTCCGAATCGCGTGTGGATAGTAGCTTAATACACCAATTGTTTACCGCGCGCCGGTGCATCACGTGCACGCAACGTGTGTTCCTCTCCGCGTAATTACGTTAACCATGCCCGCGCATCTCGGAGCTCTCCACCTTCCATAGACGAGATCTCTCTTTCCCTCCGTCGTTCTTTCTTCCTTTCTCTTGTCGCGCGTCTTATATATCTCTCTTTCTCTTTCTCTCTCTCTTTTTATACACACGATCGTTTCTTTTTCGCCTCGAGCTGTGTGTACGCGTTATTATTATTTCAGCATGACGAGAGTGGCTCGCACATTGCCACCTTACGTAATGCGCATAATGGTGGAGAGCAAAACAGAAAGAGAGTGCGAGCGAGAAAGAAGAGAAGGGGAAGCGGCAAAGCCGCGTCGCCTAGGCAGGAGAAAGGACGAAGAGTGTGTGGAGCTCTTGTCCATGGAGAAAGACGGAGAGACAGTTAGAGAGAGAGAGAGGGAGATCGCCTCCTAGGACGACTACTAGGTAGTACTCGGCAAAGATCACGGCATCGGGCGTGGGAACAAGGCCCCTCCTGCCGCGCGAGAGAGAGACGCTAGGCTCTCTGCGTTGTGCGGACGAGCGGAGAAAATTACCACCCGACTTCCACGACGGCGCGCTGCTTAACAGTACCTCGAGTGCCTTATCGGAACGGTTCGTAACCCCTCGGCTCGGAGTCCGCGCGTCCTTAGGTAGGCGCGCACGCGACCGCACAGCCTGTTGCGTCTCTCCTCCTCCTTTCGGCCTTTCCTGTTTTTTTTTTTTCTTTTTCATTCGTCCTCACTAATCCGCCCGAGGTCGCGTGGACGGCGGAAAAAGACCGGTGGCGATCTTGAGACGTGACTTTAATATTAAACCAACGACGTGCACGTGATAATTCGTGTGCGAGAGAAGAGATCGCTAATTACGTTCTCTCTGTGGTTGTATATTTTTTTCTCAAGCACCGATCAGCCACGTTTTAGTTTTTTGCTAAACTCCGAAAGTAGCAGAAAAACGTAGCACCGACGCGTCACGAGCTTGTTCGCATTTTCCGTGGTTCGTTCGATTAAAATGCCTTATGTTATATAGTGGAATCTCTCTCTCGTCGTTTTTGTTGTATCTCACGGTTCGTCGAACTTGAACGACGCCAGAATGCGTCGATTATGGCCGCTTATCAGACCCGCAAAGCACGTCCGTCGTCTCTCTCTCCTTCGCGACTGATAATAGCCGATGCAGAAATAGATCTGATTGTAGTCAATGAGCTGTGGGGGAGAGAGTGCGAGAGAACGAGAGAGAGAGAGAGAGAACGAAGCTCGGTCAAGGCTTCGTTTATTTACATCATGCAAAGTGCATCGCGTTCACACCGCCGCGCCGTCGAGGCGATCGAGCTGCGTGCTCGCGAAGGCAGCAGGTCTGTGTCTTCGCGCCGATTACTTTCACTTCGATACACGACAATGGTCGCGGATCAATCGGGATTGTTTCAATGACGCGACGAATCGAGAAATTTTTTGTTTAATGTCAGACTCTCTTCGCTAGAACATGAGAACAAAAATGTATGTTCTGTGAAAAGGCGAATTTTATAAAAGAGAGATAAAGACAGCGCTGATAAAGATAGAAGTGACGCAGGTGTTGTACATCGGTTGTACGTGTAAGGAACAGAGCAATCAAGTGGAAACAATCGGAAACTAATTTAATCCCCAACGATCCAACGAGGAGCTCGAGGAGAGAAAGAAGATCGCGAAGTTTCGCGCTGGCATGAAAATTAATTAATTTTTACCCGCATATTTCTCCGAAAAAAACGGATTCTTCTTTTCCCTAAGTACAAACGCGGATTTTACGACACGGAATTCGCGTCGATGTGTCTCTCTCCGGTTTTATTTCTAAATTTTCTCTTCTTCCGCTCGCAACATCTGTTACTTCGCTGCTGGCGATGTCGTAGCCAACCTGGAAACGAGATTTTAATTAAACTTCGATGTCCCGAGGAGAGATGCTGCAGCATCGCGGCGGCGTCTCATCCGACCCGCGCCGAGATGCACCGCGTCTTTCTCTCTCTCTCTCTTTCTTTCTAAGGTGCACTTCCGCGCGCAAATGTGTGTCACGAGTTTCCCACGAGATGCACCAGCGAGTGGCGGCATAGGCGCGGGCATAGACCAATTACTACCGAGACGCGGAGAATCTCTCCATTGATTCTCGCACGCGCGCGCGCGCGCGCTATTTGCGCGTGAATGCGCCGGTCGAACGTGCGTTCGCGCGCGGCAGAAAAAAAATTCACGCGTCGCGCTTTAATAATGACAGCAAGTTGAATCGCAACCTGCGATTATTCAGCGAATTACCGATGCGTTCGCGCATAACTGTTCAGGCAATACATCGCAGTCGCGATTCATCCTCGGGTTTCGAAGTAGAACGCGGCGGTAACCCCGCGCGTGTATGTGCGCGACCTTCCGACGAAAAAAGAATTCGCGGGAAACTCAGGTAGCGGGAAGATGGACTCGATCTAAATTTCGAAGTGGACGATAAGCTAGCGACGTGAGATTGCGTTCTTCCAAGCAATCTCTCTCTCATCTTTATTACATATGTTATTTTCTTTTTATTATTTTTCTATCATGTTATTTTCTTTTTATTATTTTTCTATTTGCTTCTTCTTATTTTTATTTTTGTTTTAATTTTATTGTGTACTTATATTCTTCCTCCGCCTTACTGTCTTTCTGTATTTCAACACTCACTTTGTTTAATTTATTTTATTTACTTTTTTGTTACTCATATTATATTTTTGTTTTTGTTATTTAATGCGCTTGAGGGGGACTTCCCGCGATACAAATATAGCATCTATCTATCTCCCAAGAGATTGGGTTCTCAGCGGTGAATCGCGGTTTCGGATGATTGAAACATTTTCTCAACTAATTCCTTTATCGTCTGAGATAAGAGAGTAGGCGTACAAATATATATGTTTGTCTGCGACTCTCTCTCTGTCAGTGCAATGCACCTGTTGACGGTGATAACATCGTGCCAAAGTTTAAGCGAGAGAGATAACATTGCTGATTTGAAGAAATTGATTGTATTTCAATGTCATACAATTGTGAGTGTTCTGCGCTTTTTGAACTCGATCTCTTTTTTACAATTTATTTATTGTTGGTTTCTTGTGTGATTGTGTCAATGTTTTAAATCTACTGCGTGAGCGAAGTAATTGTCGAGAGAGACAACTCGAGGTCTTCGCCCGGGGGGGTCATCTCTCTAACTCGAAGATCTCACTCGAGGAGGATTAAAATTATCGGCGGGAGGCGTATTTCACGGAGGATGCTGCGAGGTTTCAGCTTGTCCCCGCGAGGCGTTTCTTGCCTCCGGCACATCTCGGCGAATAAGTGGCGCTGATCGCGCGAGGGGTAAATGGAGTCATGGTTTGTTCGCCGAGGCCAACAAGAACGCCTGATGCCAAGATGCAACGGTATACGTCATAACATTCCCACGGTGAATCGACCGGGCGTTTTCTACCGCGACCGGAGGTGCGTTCGGAGAGAGAGAGAGAGAGAGAGAGAATCGCGTCTCGCCGTGACTAATAGCAATTGTATAAATAACCAAGACGCTTCCGATCCGCGGAATTAGACTTTCGGCGAGAAGGAGAGAGAAAGAGAGAGAAAGAAAAAGATGCGCTTTCTTTTCGCTTTTTCTTATTCTCAAGCGCGAATCCCAGGATCTTAATTACTACCGATTTCGAATCCGTTATTTGAATGCAGTTCAATGCCAGGAATGTAATTTCAACGCTCTTATAGCCGCGTGCTATTCGCGACTATAAATGCTCACTCGCGATATTTACTTTATCTACCTAATATCGTTCGTTATTGTTCGATATTTTACAGATTCTTAACTTTTGCAAATCAGTTACATCCGGCCGATAAGATTTCATGCGCGACTTTCAACTAACTCTCGAGCCGGATTTCGCCACGTTGCCTCACAGCGGACGACGATTCTTTCGGGTGACTGAACGAAAAACTACGCAAGAAAGAGCGAGTTAAAAAGAACGGACGACGGGAATGTTTTCAAAGCGGCAATGTTGCGGCACGCAATCGCCCCGTTTGCGGGAGTTTACGACCTCGCGTCGAGCAACGACGACGGGAGAGATAGTTCTCGTAAAAATCCTGGAAACCCGCGCGTTACTTCTTACACCATATTACGTCGCCGCAACGCGCCGTAACGGTTCCAGGGAAACGGGCGAGGGAGGGAAGGAGGAGGTAGGAAGAAAAAAAAGCGCCATTCTGTCGCTCGGCGAGCGGAATTAGAAATTACAATTAGCACAGAGAGCGCGTTTCCTAATACGAGCGCGCGCGCGCGTTTTACCGGAGAGAGAGAGAGAGAGGGAGAGAGCGTGAGAAACCGCGAACGGTTCGCGATTTTTACCGGTACGCATCGATAAATCGCGATTATTCAACCACCGATCTCGGCGGCTGAACGTTGCGGTTCATTAGCGGATTAATTGCCGCTGGAATTGTTGTCCGGCGACTGTCATTGCAACTCCGTCGTTATTTCTTCTAGTTTTCGAGACATGTGTTTAGAAAAAATTATGTGCAAAATATATTAAGTATCTCTGTGTATGTTTTATGTGTAACTTAATATTTTTCTCATACACTTTATATAAATATTTTATACAGCGAGAAGAAAAAATTGAAACATGCCTCATCACACAATGAGTTGCACTATTACTCGGAAATTGCATCTCCGCATTGTGGCGGACCAACACACATTTCTGCGTCACGATTTTAACCGAGAGATAATAACCACTCGCTTGGCAAATAATAATAATAATAATTTGCTCGAATGTAAATTGTGACCGTTCTACTTTTGCTGCTCGCTCTTCTTATTTATCGAGGAAGCACGGGGGAAGATAAAGTTACCAAAGTGCAAATCGACTTCCTTCCTTTGGCTATTGTTAACGCGGTTTTCGTGCCGCATCCGTTCTACAGAGAAAGCGGATCGTCCCGGCAGTGCGCGTACTTGGCGTTCGTGCGGGTCGCTTCCGGTACGAAACGTGCGGTTTCCGGTGCGCATGTACGATATCGGCTACGCGCCACGGCATATCGATCAGTCAGTAAGAACCGGGCACTCGCGAACGCCGGTCGCGCGAATCGGCGCGGCGCTCCCGCGGTTTTCTTTTAAAATCGAACCGAGACGTTCCCGCGAACAAAGACTCAAAGAGATATTTCTCTCCTCTCTTTGATGTATTTTAATAATTAAAAAAAAAATAAATTTGCAATATATTAAATTTCTTTAAACACGTTGCTTTTACGAGTGATAAATTAAAGTGAATGTGTTTGCAAACGATAAACTAATTACGGAGATGGGATATCTTCGAAGAGAGTCTTGGCGCGTGTTTAGACGTTAATTAATTATAGTTACACGATAACTTAAACGATCGATTATCCCGAAGCTAGCGAGTTCGAGGGGAAGAAACTCGTTGCGATTTCTCGAGGAATCTATTTCCATGCTAATACCAGCTGACGCGTACGTCTTCGCCGATCGCCTGGAAGCATCCTGGCGGCGTCCCCGCATTCCGGATCGGCGAACCGGCATTATGAGATGCCGGAGTGGAAACGCTCGACGAGCCCCGACGAGAGGTGCTCTTTTGCCCATTCGAGTTCTCCCCGATCGAATTCCTCCCTCTTCTCCTCCCTCTCGCAACTATCCGGGAGAACCTCTTTGTTCCACATCCGAAGTGGTTACCTTATATATATCTTGGAGTGAATTTCCCGACCGCGCTCTATGTCGATGACCTATTTCTTTCTCAGCTGCGCCGCACTTCGTGCCGCGTTCGTTCGATCGCGCCTCGAGAAAAAGAGAAATTCGATGTGCTTTCGCAGTTCGACGCCTACGCGAAACGAGCGGTCGGGAAGGTCGAAATAATTTATTAGCGACAAAATGTCCACGTCAACACACTGACATATCGATCAGAAGTAATTTGTTCTAATCGACATCGAAGTGAAAAATTACGCGCGCATTTACTTCGAATGAAAAAAAAAAAAAGAAATTTTTGAGTCTCGGACTTATTTTTTTAATCTCGCAATTACCGCGATCTTGAAAGAGAAGAGAAAAACGACGCAGACATTTTTTTATTATTCCTGTAACAGTTATGCCATTACGAAACAACGCGAAGCGGTCGAGATAAATTCGCGACGATAAGCCACGGATACGAGTGTCGCTCGTAATACTAATTGAAACATTGTCGTTTTCTGTTTGCAGCGCCCAGATCATCGAACGCGGGTACCAACAACCTGCCGCCGTTGACGTTTCATCATGTGCACGGTGACAATATCAGATTGTGCAATGGCGGCACAATCGCCCGGAGGCACGAGAGCTTTTGCAAGGGTGTCACCTTTAGCGCCAGACCCGTGCGAGTGGGCGAGAAGGTGAGAGCTTTTTTTCTCCGATCAAGCGCCGCTCAAATCATCAGGTCGACAGCTCGATTGTGATTGTGGGAAACCGCCGCGCGACTCTCGTTCCGCTCGAGAAACCGCGCCGCGCATTCCTCGAATATTAAAACAGACCGCGCCGCCGCCGACCATGAGCGCGACTTTTTTTTTTTTTTTTACGTGGGTCGTTGTTTTTGCATATCGTTTCGCACAAGTCGGAATTACGCGAGCTCTCGCGTGTCGGCGGTCACGACGCGAGCTTTCAACGTCCGCCGTACGTAGTTGGGTAACACAAGTGGATCGTATAACCGCGCGCTTAAACGCTGATCTAAACGATTCTCAAGAGGAGGAGGTGGCTGATCTTCAGAATTTCTCCGCCAAGTACACGAAGACGATTTTTATTGTTAAACGTGGGTCGCTTTTGTCATTAAGCGTCCGGGACATGTTTCTTTTTTTTCGATTTTTGTATCTGAGCAGAAATAATCGCGCGCGTGGATGTAAAATTATTACGACTTGTCGCGCGTGGGATGCAATCATATATAATTAATTCGCGCGAGGATGTCTCGAGTATATAAAATACCAATTTAGGATCGATCGACGCTTCTCTAAAAAATTTCGTAAGACCAATATTTCGCAAGACTCTCGCGGCCGAGAGTTAAACGCTCGGTTAAATTGATTTTTTTTTGCGAAAACGCAGGTCTGTGTGAAGTTCCTGGAGATATCCGATAATTGGAGCGGCGTTATTCGTTTCGGCTTCACCAGCAACGATCCGATCAATCTCCGGAGCGGCCTGCCGAGGTACGCGTGTCCCGATCTGACCAACAAACCGGGCTACTGGGCTAAGGCCCTCGCCGAGAGATTCGCTGAGAGGGACGCGGTGCTCTTCTACTACGTCACGTCTGCCGGAGACGTGCACTTTGGCGTGAACGGCGAGGAGAAAGGCGTCTTCTTCAGCGGCGTCGAGACCCGGGGTCCGATATGGGCGATTATCGACGTCTACGGCAACAGCACGGCGATCGAGTTCGTCGATCCGAATCGCCAGCACTTCAACAACATTCGCAGAGGTGCGGAGCACAGCAACGAGGACAACGCGCAACACAGCAGGCACTCGGCGATGGACGATGCCAGCAACGCCGGTCGGGACGTCGAAAGAATCATCGTGCCGTCTATGCAGAGCATGTCGATTCATCACGAGCCTGACGTCGAGCTCCCCGGGCTCAGGTTTCAGCCCCCCGGCGTTATCTTCACTCCTCTGCCCTTCCACTCGTGAGTATCGAGCGAGTTGGGTCGTCTACTCGCGTTTCACCCACTTGATCTGGGACTAGCCGATGCGTGATGCCGCGTTGTTAGAAAAGGTTCTTGCACTCTCGCTCGCTGGCTCGTCAGCTGATTTAAGTCGCGATTTAAAATTAATTTAATTTGTTTCTTGAAATAGAGTCGCTTCGAAATATCACTTGTGCAATTATGATTTTTTACTAAAAATTGTTAGATTAGCAACAGTTTTGTATTACTATTATGTCCGAAACATGAGATATCGCGCAGATATTAAAAACATCGAACCGTATATAAGCTTTTACAAAAGTTAAATTAGTTGGTACGATGAGTCTTCAAATTTCATTAAAAAACGCTACGTTATTTTCGAACAATCAAAAGAGTCGTCGGACTACAATAGACGTATCGCTCTGGCTAGCGCAGCGAATCGTTCAGTCGCACAGAACTAATTTGCCGTCCACTTTCTCAAGACGTCCGTCATTAGCAAGCGAGTGCCACCAAGACTAACCGTTTCCGTGGTTTTCTTTCTTCGCAGCACTCGGGGTAGGAACATCCGCTTCAGCAATCAACAGTGCGTGGCGACGCGCACCGACACGGAATTCTGTCATGGCTACGCATTTACGAGTCGACCGTTGTTGTTGGGCGAGCGGATAGTCGTGCAGATCCTCTCCACGGAACCAATGTACGTTGGCGCTCTTGCTCTTGGCCTGACCTCGTGCGATCCAGCACGTCTCACGCCGGAGGATTTGCCGGACGACAGCGATCTACTGCTGGATCGACCCGAGTATTGGGTAGTCTCCAAAGATGTAGCGTCCAGTCCGCAGCCCGGTGACGAGATCGCCTTCACGGTCACGCACTACGGCGAGGTGCAGATGAGCAAAAACGGCGGCCCACCCAATGTCGTCATGCATGTAGACGAGAGTCTTCAACTATGGGCGTTCGTAGATGCCTACGGTAGCACTCAAAGGGTGAGAATGCTGGCCAGCAGACCGACCTCGCCACCGCGGCAACGTCAGAGCAACCCTTCGCCGGCCACCATCGTTCAACAGCAACAGCAACAACACACAAATCACAGCAACGCTGCCACGGAATTGTCCAGATTCTCCGAGATGGTGCAGTTCAAGCCTGCCGTAGGCGGCGGAACTGTGCTCGTTGTCAATCTCCCGCCCCAGGCTGGTTACTCGACACCCCCGCCACCCACACCGCAACCGATTTACGCGTCTGCGGCGCACAGAAATCCGCCGTCGCAATCGGTGCATCTTTCCGCAGCTGCCGCGCCCGCGCCAGTTCCACATCCCGGATCGTCTAGACAATCCTCGCCGCCGTTAACCGGTACTATGGCGAGCACCGGTTCATCCACGTACGTCGATCCCGTGACCTATCAGAGTCTGGACGGCACGTTGACGTCGCACGCGACGTCATCGCACTTGCAGCAGTGGAGCGAAGGCTTGCAGCCAACGCTCACCGGCCAGCCAAGCGAGTGCTCCATCTGCTACGAGCGCAGCATCGACAGCGTGCTCTACATGTGCGGTCACATGTGTATGTGCTACACCTGCGCGATTCAGCAGTGGCGCGGCAAGGGCGGCGGTCACTGTCCGCTCTGCCGGGCGCCAATCCGCGATGTCATTCGCATTTATCGGTCCTGAACAATCCAGGAGAGAGAGAAAGAGAGGGAGAGACACAAACAGAGATAGAAAGAGCGCGGACGTCTTCCCGGTTCCCATTGCCGTAGCTGCGTCCGTCACCGTGCTTCCGTCGTCTTCGTTTCCTTCCGCGTCGAATCCGCCGCGTTTCATCACTCGTCGTCTTGCGATCATCGCGAAGAGATGATTCACTTTTACACTACACAAAAAACGGTGACTATCGTATCTTTTTCTACTGAAATGCAGAGCGTTTCTCTTCTTCGTGAAGAAAAATAAATAGATAAAAACGAGAAAAAGGGAGAGAGAGAAATCTCCTTAGTGAGATCTTCTTTACAAAGAATTTTCTCGCTCCAAAACTTCTGCCATGTTAGATTTATTAGGTAGTTCGCGACGTTTTTCGAGATCGCGTCGATGTCAATTAACGTGTCAATGTGAGACTGACACGACGGACCATCGCGATCACTGCCATCGTAATTGATCCAAGCGAGAAAGCGATGATGTATCGCCGCGGATACGAACGAATGTGTGTGAGGGAGAAAGAGAGACAAACCGCTACATAGTTAGTCGAGTTTGCTTTGTATATCGATATCCCAGTATGACAGTCTGTTGTTGTGTGCGAGTGTTGATACATGCCTGAGTGAATGCGAACCTCATGCGACATCGACAAAAGAGAGAGATTGATTTTAGATATTTTCACAAGCGACACATAATCGTTAATTATCTTTACCAATTACTACTATCGCTCTGACCTATCACAACTATTGCTACTATTACTATTACTATAACTCTCTACTACTTATCATACTACTCTTCCAGCCTTTATTATTTTATTATTATTATTTTATTATTATTATTATTATTATTATTATTATTATTATTATTATTATTATATGTATTAATTATATTATATATTAGTAACTATTGATATTAATTATATATATATATTACTAGTTTTTTCGTACATTGTAACTGTCTTCATTATTTGCGAGCAGCTTCGTTTGCCACGATCACTATTAATTTTACTATACTCTGCCGATTATAGTGATGGTTGGCGAATTGGAACACACATATAGTCAGTCTGTTTCGTCGCGTGATTATTATTTAATAAGATTCGTGTGATTACGTAGTGCGAATTGTGTTTCCGATCGGATGCCCCGGGACATTTGGATAGCTTTCGTTCGTAAGGACTTGGTACTCTGTGTTTTAGTCACGACTGGGTGACTGGAGATGCAAAACAAAACAAAACAAAAAAACAACACTCGTTTATCTCGTTCACGCATTTCTGCCCTGGAAAATGATAACTGAACGCGCGGTCTACGTTGACAGGCGAGGTTTTACCAAAGATCTTAAAGCATTTCCTGCCTATTGTGTTTTGTTATCTGTTCTCTTTGACGAGCGAATGTTTGTACATAGAGATAACTTGAAAGACAATGTCTCGTGCTCTGTGAACAAATTTTTTTGTCTCGAGGAGGAAATGTATCTCGGACATTGAGTCCTTTATTTGAAAGGTCAACGGGAGCTGTGATTTCCGCTTCTATCTGGTACGAACGAGGCTGTCCACATGCCACGCTTGGTATTGCAAACGATCGTCCGTATTTTTACTTCGTAATTTGCCTTCCCGAGGAAGGAGGACGACGAATTTTTTCACAATTGAGAAAAAAACTAAAAAAAAACAAAAAAAAAATAACGGCGAAACGATTTTCGAGCCAAAGGAACGAGGTGTCTGCCCTTCAAGGAACTAATTTTTAACGCGAGGAGAAAGATTTTCCTCTCGGATGTAATGATAATAACGGATGCGCAATAAAGCTGTAGTGAAAATCTCTAGTCCAGCGAGCGGCGGATTTGTGAGTCTGCCAATCCAAAAAACAAAAAACAAAAAAAAATAAAAAAAAAAAAAAAGTGCGACGAAAAAAAAACGGGGATAAAGCTTTTTCTTTTTCTTTGTAAGTAAGCGCGAAAAAAGGGGGGATAGAAACAAAGGGAGAGACCGAGAAATTTTATAGAAGAGGAGACATGCAAGTTATTGCGCGCGTCTGCCAGCAAAATCTGGCGTGTCCAAGATTCTATAAAAAAAAAGCAAACCTAACAATAAAGATTAGACTATCATTTTATTGGTGTGATCAAACGGCACGAGAACGGTTCCAAAAATGTCGCTCTGATAAAGCGACGATGGAAAGAAAGAGAGAGCGAGTGAGCGTGAGCGAAAGAGAGAGTGTATGAGAGGGAGGAAGAGAGAGAGAGAGAAAAAGCTAGAGTTTAAAGACATGCTTGATAATAATTATGATGAGTGTTTATAATTGTCATCGTTATTGTTGTGATCACACAGCGTGTTTGGTTGTCGTGTGTTAGTCTGTCGTCAGCTTGGCCGCGTCTCGATCATTTACTCTACGTTTCTATTTTTGATTTACTACTGCCCTTTATTATTATTATTATTATTATCATATGACTACGTGACTAATCATTCTATTTAATTCGATATATTATTTTCAGAGTTTAGCGTTTCGCGAGAAGGGGGGGGGTCTGTGTTAAACGAACTTTCTTTCTGCAATATCTTAAGTTTCTCTCACGGTACATAAGACGTAAACGCGCACACAAATCACCAAAACCATTTCACATACCGATTTTTACACCGTATATTTACATAGAAAGAAAATTCTTATGTATATGATGCGAGAGTTTTTCTTCGACCGTGATGTAAAGATGCCGACGAAAATTTATACATATGTAATATAATTCGCGCAGTCGCGTATTGTTCTACACAATAAAAAGCCTATATATAATATATCTGCGAACGTTTTGTCTTGTGTGTTTTGCCTGTTTCGTTGACTCTTTCCTCTTAAAAAAAAAAAGTTTCCCTTTTTTCACTCTTCTGCGGATATTTGGAATAGACCGCAGAAGTAGATATCCGCAAAAAAATATCGATATTGTATTTTCAAAAGATGACTGTGTGATTATCTGTTATCAAAAAATTTGTAATTTTTAATTTTGTTATTTTTTTCTTTTCCGACTTGTTAAGTTTTGTATTTTTATCTTTTCTTTGTTATCTTTGCGTTTTATTTTTTATTTTTTTCTTTGTGTATTTTTATTTTGTTATTCTTTTGCGATTTTTCCTCAAATAAAACACTGCGAGTAAAAGCTATCTAATTTTCCCCCGTTCCTTGAAAATCTTTTTCCAACTCGATATAAAATCACATGAAGCGAATGGTTCTATCTATTTATTGTATGACAAAGCACGCGCAAAACCTCGTACATCTCAAATAAAACACACGTACAAAACACGTGTACAAGAGAACAATAAAAACAGTGTAAAAGTCTTATAAAAAAAAAACAAAGAAACGGTGCAATCAAACGTAAATAAAACGTTCGTCTATCCCACCGCGCGTTCTTATGGCGCGCCGTTATCACTGCGCCACAAGTCTCTTTCGGAAGAGGTGTTAAAAAATCTTATTCCTCGGCTCCGACATCCACGGAATCGGTGGCGACTTCCTGGTAATCTTTTTCCAACGCGGCTAGATCCTCCCTGGCTTCGTTAAATTCGCTCTCGTCCATGTTTTCGCCGACGTACCTGACGAGATATAATCGCGCGTTATTCGCGAATGAAAATAAATGCAACGACGGCAACGAGCGTTTGAGCGAGAATTTTGCGAAATAAAAAACTCGACGTGGTTTTTACCAGTGAACGAACGCTCGTTTGCTGTACATTAGATCGAATTTTCTGTTCAATCTTCTCCACGCCTCGACTATCGCCGTGGTGTTCGCCATCATGGCCATGGCTCTCTGCACCTTCGCCAGATCGCCGCCCGGTACCACGGTTGGCGGTTGATAATTGATTCCTACCTGTTATTATTATTGTCAAAAACACGAAACGATAAGACGTCAACGATGATATCGCGAGAAAACAAAAAAATGTTGCCACAAACGATCAACCTTGAAGCCTGTCGGACACCAATCGACGAACTGTATCGATCGCTTCGTTTTCATGGTCGCGATCGAGGCGTTGACGTCCTTGGGCACAACGTCGCCCCTGTACAGCAAGCAGCAGGCCATGTACTTGCCCCTTCGCGGATCGCACTTGACCATCTGCATGGCCGGCTCGAAGCAGGCCGAGGTGAGCTCCATCACGGTGAGCTGCTCGTGATAGGCCTTCTCGATGGACACGATGGGCGCGTAGGTCGCCAGGGGAAAGTGTATTCTGGGATAGGGCACGAGATTCGTCTGGAACTCGGTGAGATCGATGTTGAGGGCGCCGTCGAATCTCAACGACGCCGTGATCGTGGAGACGATCTGGCCGATCAGACGATTCAGATTCGTGTACGTCGGCCGCTCGATGTCGAGATTGCGTCTGCAAATGTCGTAGATCGCCTCGTTGTCCACGAGGAACGCGCAGTCCGAGTTATCGAGCGTGGTGTGCGTCGTGAGTATGGCGTTGTACGGCTCGACAACGGCCGTGGAGATCTGCGGCGACGGATAAATGGCGAATTCCAGCTTCGCTTTCTTTCCGTAATCGTTGGACAGCTCGTCCATCAGCAGACTCGCGAACCCGGATCCGGTGCCGCCGCCGAACGCGTGAAATATCAGAAAACCCTGCAGACCGCTGCACATGTCGGCTATTTTGCGAATTCTGTCCAGCACCAGGTTGATGATCTCTTTGCCGAGGGTGTAGTGACCGCGCGCGTAATTGTTCGCTGCATCCTCCTTGCCGGAGATCAGCTGCTCGGGGTGGAACAGCTGATGGTACGTTCCCGTGCGTACTTCATCTACGTACGTACGTAGATTAGCGAAATTGGCATATTGATACGGGCTTTATTATCGGTTTGATGTGTATACACGCTGATTGCTAGAAGGAGAGGGAGAGAAGGAGAAAGAGAAGATCGAAAGCTCACCTATCACCGTCGGTTCGAGATCGAGGAAGACGGCTCTAGGTACGTATTTTCCGCCGCCCGTCTCGCTGAAGAAAGTCTGAAAACCTTCGTCGGTCGTGCAGGTTTGCGGCGGCAGCATACCGTCGGGTTGTATGCCGTGCTCCAGGCAATACAGCTCCCAACAGGCGTTGCCCATCTGCACGCCACCCTGGCCGATGTGGATCGAAAGTACTTCGCGCTAAATCATTTCGATTCATTAGCATATCTCGTCGCGAAATCGTTCTCTCGTATCGTATAAATTCTACTTTTTTGTGTAAACTGATGTGTGATATCGTTGCTTTTATAATTCCTGAGTAAACAAATAATTATACAGGTGCGATATATACGTGTATAAACAATCCGATATATAATATTTAATTAAGCAGAAAATCGCAATGAAACATTTTTCAAGAGATCGAAAATTTCGATACTTGCCATTTTGAGAACTTATTAGCGTCCGCAGCGGAGAAGGTGGGATAAACGAACACGACGTTTGACACCGGGAATGTTTGACAAGACGATTGACAAGACGATTTGTTATTTCGCGATTTTCTTTTCGTTGCCCAGAGATACGACAAAATTTCACTCGACAATGCACGAATCTAACAGGTCTTGATTTTCAAAAAACAAAGATTTTCTTACTGCGATAGAATGATAGAAAACGTGATATTGAATACTACGCATTTACTCGATGCCAAAAAACACTATAATGCGTTTTTAATTATTTTAACTATTAATTATTTTAAGTTCTTAAGATGTAATAGATGAAACCATCCAGTGTTGTAAACACTTTATATACAAATCAAAAAATGTATATCCGATGCAAGTATATATATGTGTGTGTATATATGTATATGAAATCCCCGTTTATGCAGGAAGTGCATTTTTGACATGCATCCTGAAGGACGAGGTGGCCGAGAGGTTAAGGCGTTGGACTGCTAATCCAATGTGCTCTGCACGCGTGGGTTCGAATCCCATCCTCGTCGAGCGAATTTTTTTCCTTTTCCAAAAAAAACTTTTTTTAAGTGTTCATTACAAATATAAGCAATGAAAAAAAAAGAGTCTTATAAGAGTATAAACTCTAATTTGTATATGTAATACGCGCGCGCGATTTTTATATACAATAAAACATGAAAGACATCGACTGATTCATGTGTATGTATTGTTTGTGAACTATACAGTTCGTAGTTATATAATGTATATAATGTATATAAATATAATATATACGCGCGTAATATATTTATATATATTTATATAAGTTAATATACGCTTAAATAAAAATTGTATAATATTATTAAAAAGCGATTACACGTCTCTTATCGTAAATCAATTCTGACTAATAAGGCACATTTAAATCCTGAATTCGTGTTAATTAAATACTAATATTATTGGCAGTATATGGCGTATAAAAGTATTCAATTAAAAAACATATTAATCGAAAATAGCACAGTTGGTCAAAACAATGCGAAACAAATCGCACGCGTTTCAACGGGCACGGGAGATCTTCTTGCTCTTATCGTTCTCAATGGGAGGTGGCGGACCTTTGGCGCTTTGTTGGCGATTATAAACACTGGAAAAAGTGACAGTAGCAAAATTTAATTTCTCTGCAATCTAGTTTTCTCATCTAACGATTAAAAAACCTACTATCGATACGTCTCCGAACGAATGTAGTCCATGACGTGAGATATTCCCACTTGCAGCTGATCGCCGATCGGAGTAACCCACGGATTGAATTCCATGCGAAACACCGCCTTGTTACTCACTAAATCCAAGTTTCCTGCAAGACGATTATGCAACTTTTATTCCGCTACTATGTGTATGTTAATTGATTTCATCGCGTTTCTCTTCTATCTACCTATTTCGGGAGGCAAAACTGTCAAGCGATTGCCCTGGATGTGCAGTTCTCTGAGACGAGTCAGCTCCCCGATCTCCTTCGGTAATTCGATCAAATCGTTTTCCCTCAACACGAGCTACAAGACATTTCTCAATGGAGAATTCCGACAAGACTAGTTTTTTTTTTTTTCATAAATCAACAATCAAGAAAACGAATCAAGTAATCGTTTGAAAATCTTACAATTTGGAGATTTTTTAACTGGCCGATCTCAGGCGGAAGATACTCGAAATCATTGTCAGCGAGATAGAGCGCTCTTAGGGTCTCTGAAGAAGAGGGAGGATTAACATAATTTGTCGCGCGCGCACACACACATGCAAATCGACCTAATAACACTAATGTGCGACTGACCCATCATGAAGAAATTTCCGGGTAGATTTTTTTCGCTTAGATTGTTGTACGTCAAATCCAGCACCTCGAGAACCGGAAACGCGCCGAAGCCGCGAGGAAGCACGTCTAATCGGTTCATTCTGTCGGAATTCAAGCGTTCTGATAAATTTCCGTGCTGCGATACGTGAAATTTTAGAGACACATGCGTTATTTAAAACACCTGTACCGACCCCACATTCAAGATTCTCAACTTCGGCATTTGCGACAGAGAGATCGGCAGCTCGGTGATCTGATTGTTAAAGAGATTCAGAATTTCTAGATTGACTAGATTGGCGAGACCCGGTGGTACCGCTACAACGGAAATCATAATTGTTAACAGTGAATCGATTGAATTATCGCTCGAACGTGATTAAAAAAAAAAAAAAAGAAAAAAATTAAGCTACAGCCTCACCTTGAAGTTTATTGTGACTTAACGTCAGCCTCGTTACATTAATCATGTTCACTGAAACATCATAAAGCGTCCGATTTTAGCTTCGCACGATAGTATTTCTTATTATAAAATAGTTTGAAATGTACAATTGAAAAAAAATCAATTAAAAATATAGAGACACGTGTTAGAACAATCGAAAGTCTATTGCGTGTATTTACTAGCGTTTTTCGATCTGTACGGATTAAAATCGCTCTTGAAGCGATTAATAATATCACTTCGGTAAATCGAGCAATGTAATTGGCTGATTTACCAAAAAAACATTATTAATCGTTCCGAAAATATTTCAATCTTTACCGGTAGAAAACGCAATGTTATGTAAAGCGGCAAGTGTCAAATTTAAATGGAAAGAGCGGGAGCACGCGCGTCGTCACGCCCACGTGGCCGCAGCCGAGCAGATGGCTGCGGTGCGGATCGCTCCGAAAAACCAGCCGCGACAAGTTGCCTAATTTGGCGATGCTCGAGCGAGACGACGCGCAAGGGCGTGGATGAGACTCACGTAATCCCGGCATCTCCTCGAACGTAGCGATGCCCTTGTCCGCGAGATCCAGCTCCGGATTTTGGATCTCTCGGGCTTCGTCCAGGACCTTCTTTGCCTTTGACATCTTCCCCGCAGGAATACACGATACTGGCGCGGTCTGATTCATTGCGCGCGCACAATCGCCGTGCAACACGTCGGAAAGGAGAGGCCAACTTCGTGCCGAGTCGAGCGCACGCGTGAAACACCGCACGTGAGTCACGCGAGCTCGACTCCGGCGTACTTTGTTCTCGCCGTCCTGACCGACGGAGCCGATCTCTTCCCTTCTCGTCAGATGGCGATTCCTGTACCTTTCGGACGCGAAATCTTATATTTAAAAAAAATTCCTTCGCGCAATGTTTGCATTTTTAAGGTGAAATTTAAATCTGACGAGATTCGTCCGCCTTTTTTGTACGGAGACCACTAGCTCGGCACGCGAGTAATTTTCTTACACGTTCTTTGTGTAAAGTACAATTAATACTATCAATAGTCTATTTTTTTATTTAAAATCACTTAACATTAAAAAAACGTAACTTGTCAAACCCACCTCTTAAAAAAAAAAAAAAAACTAAAGAGCAAGAAAATTTTCTCACGTTCGCAACAACGAAATTTACTCGCCGGCAAAAAAAAAGCCTCGAGAAAGAAGATCGATCAACATATAAATGTGTCTAATATCAGCACGTTGCATTAATAAATCGCTCGTAATTACAGAAGATATCGCGAGATGAAACGCACGAGATGGCAGCACGGTTTTAATAAACTGGTTTTAATAATGTTCCGGAATTTTTGCGGCTCGTCGCAACTCGCTGCGGTTGAAACCGGAGCGGCGCGCATTCCGCGACGGTTTGAGCGTAGCGGCGGCGACATGCGATCAGCGAAATTAAAGATAGCAAGGGAAAAGGAAATACACTCGCGGTTGAGAGAGAGAGAGAGAGAGAGAAAAGAGAGAAAGAGAAAAAGATAAAATCCGAAGCGCCAGATGCTGCGCGGATCGAAATTTATTACGAACAACTGACTTCGTGTGACTTATAGCGCGCGCTTTTAATTCGTCAAATTCAGAAAATACATATCGATATATCGACGATAACAAATGTGCCACTTCGATATCTTCTTCTTCACAATTTTTACGACAAGGCAAAAGCAAGTTCTGTATCCGTGTGTGTGTGTGTGCGCGCGTGCGGGCGCGCTTCACGCCCTCGCTTATGCATTAAGTTAAAAAAATTCATATGGAAATGTAGCTCTGCGTTGCACAAGTGTCTCCAACGGGAGACACGTTGTTGGAAGAATCGAGAAAGGTGGACATTTCCGAAAACTATAAATACATCTCTCTCGGCAGAGAGATGGCCCGCTTCCACCTCCGCACACGTGCCAGGCGCGTTTTTAGTCCGTTATCGGCGCGGGTAACAGGCCGCGGTAACAGGGGCAGGCTAAAAAGTGTGTACGAGAGAGGAGAGTGTGGCGCCAAACAGCACCCGAGGGCTCGTAAGGTTAGCGACCTTGGCGTGCACGTAAAGGCAAAGGACAGGACAGGCCGCGCGTTCGCTCGCTCGCGACCGGCGGCGACGGCGGCGACGGGGGCGCCCACCTCTTCGAGCATCCATCATTGCTATCCGGCAATCAGTGCTAAGCAACATTATCGGTCAATTTACTGACGCCGTGACCGGTCTCGCCGCGCCGGCTCGGAAAAAGCAAATCTCGTTACCGCAACGAGAGGAGAACCAATCGCCTTTCCAAACGCAACGCTCGCGGGCGCGCCGCACAACGCGCCGCTGTCCTCCATACAGTGGTCCTTTATAACGAGCGCCGATCCGCTCCGTTGATTCGAGCGGAAATTTGTGGGTCCAATTGAAACCGATGGGAAGAGCGAGGAATACGTTGCGGGGTGTCATCTCGGGAGAGAATCGAGAGAAGCGACGTTTTCTCCAGATTTTCTCCCGAATATAGTAGCTCGGCGCGTGAAGCTTTTTATCGGCATTTCTCAACTGTCCTCCCGTTGGTTGCAAAACAACACAGTTACTTCGCAACCGACGCTTCTCCTTAGCTCGAAGCTCTCTTCCTAGTCCGCGACAGAAACGGCGCACCTACGGGAAATCACGTAATGTATGTCGTCCCAGGACGAGTCTAACACACAGCGAAGGTAGGAAGAGAAACACGTGTGTGGCGCGCTTGTACGCGAGCGCACGTGCGTTCCGCACGCGTGCGGGAAGAGAGCGCGAGGGTGGGTGACAAGAGAGAAAAGAGAGAAAGAGAAGAAGAGAGAAACGCGAAAAAGGAGAGAAGAGAAGAGAGAGAGAGAGAGAGAGAGAGAGAGAAATATACTCAGACTCTCCCTGCCTCGGTGCATCCGCGAGAGGAATATTCAGTGCAACGTATAAAAGCCCGTTATGCTCGGCGGCCAGTGTGGTTGCGCGCTTGTGCATTCGTGTATGGTGCACGCTATAAATAGATGTAGCAGACCGCAGAGATTCTAAGCACCCCGCCTCCTTTCATACGCGACAACACACGGTCGATAGTATGCAACAGCGAAAAATTCAACCCATATCTTACGTACGCGAGTTGTACGGCTCTCGGCTCGTCGAACATCGAACTTTGAGCAAAGCCGTTTTTCGAACGCAAGCGACTCGCCGCGTTTCGAGAGCGCCCCGCGACACAACAACTTTATTTTATTTGCTGTGCGAACGCAATTTTTTTTTTGTTTTCAAACGCGCATCTCTCAACGTAGTTTTTGCAATCCCGCGTTCATTGAAAAAGAGAGATTTCACCGGAGATCGATAATCGCGGCCGACCGATATTTAAACGTCGCGAACGCAGACGACGAGACTAAATGGCGGCCGCGTTACGCCCGAGGAGACGTTCTCGTCTCTCGAATCTATGCTTCCTGTGCCACTTCCCAGAAGCGCAGAAGCGCATCCAAAACCCGCCCCGGACCCGTGTCCCGGGCGTTAATAAGGCGTCGATGTAACCGTGCAATTTAAAACGCCATTTGCGCGGCGCGAGCCGTTATGAGATACCGGTGCAGCTTCTGTTTTCGGCAATGAGGATGTCAGACGAGTTACGACACCGAACGGCAGGTGTTTCGAAAAGCGAGGCCGCGGCCATCACCTCGGTTCTTTTTTTTGTCTTGATTTTGCACTGAATATTGATCTTCATTGATTCCCCTCCATCGCGCATTTGTCGTCGGCGTAAGATAGATCCCGAATGTTGATCTTTTCGCGTCTCTGGGTGAAGTCTCCGGGTCCAGAAAAGTAGCTTGACAGAATTCGTATATTTTCTTTTTTTTTTTCTTTAAATTTTTATCTCAAAAATATATCCTGGAATATATTCGCCAATTTCGAGTTCCGTAAAAAAACATTTCATGAAAAAAAAAAAAAAAACAACGCAACGATCTCTTGCAACGTCGAGAATAATAGCATTTTAGGATCTGGAACTCTCTCTCTCTGAATTATCCTTGCAGTCCGATGCAAGCGACCCGTGCAGGCTTCGCGTTCCGAAGTCGAACGTGATTCGAGCACAACAAGCGCGCGCACGATGGAAGCTGCAAGGCCGCGAGTGTGATCTCTTCAAGGGCTTCAAGGTCAGCGATACAATCGACGAGGCTCACGGGGGAACGACGAGGAGGCAAGGAGGCGGGTTCGGATAGCCGGAGGGCGGACAGGAGAGGGAAGGCGGGAGGGAGGGTGACCAGTTCGTTGCATAATTGCGTCACGTTGTCCGGGAATCACTGCCCTGAACGAGCCAGCACACTAGCACGTTTTTGCAAAAACTCGCGGGCAAACTGGATTCTCCTCGCACTCGGGATGCGTTTGTGTACGCGCGCGCGCGCTCGCAAGTGTATCCTATCCGGACACACACACACTCGCGCGCGCGCGCGAGGAAAACGCGAGGGGAACGTGAACATAAAAGATCCTTCTCTCTTTCCCTCTCTCTCTCTTTTTCTCGTAATATTACATATTATGATAATTAAGTGCGCTTGAGTTCTTAGAAGCCGCGCGGAACTTCTTCTCAAAACACGCTAACATTAATATCACCTTTATCGCGTGCAATGTACAAGTGTTTCTTGTAATAATCCTCAGTAATAATAGACATTTTTCTCTGTCTGTTCGAACGTGTATAAGGAAAAGGAAAAAAAAATCTCATTAAACAAAACAAACCAAAATGTCTGACGGAAACTCGTTTCGTTTGGGGATGGGAGGAGGATCGCATCGGAGATTCTTGACGTAATTCAATGCGCCGCTGTCTCATAACCGCGATTTTTCGCGGGGATGCTTCCCGGCGTGCGCGCACGAACGCAATTTGTGTCCGGCCGCTCGTACCAGGCTGGAACGATTAAACGATACAAACGATTAGACGACCGGCCGGTCGCGGCCGCGCGCGGTGTGCGTGCCACAGCAACGTGAAATTATTAGCACTGGCGCCAGTTATCTCGCGTTTTCCGCCGTTTTTTCCCCGTAAGCCACGGAGACGCGAATTTACCGCGCCCGTCACTCGCGCCGTATATATACGCGCTTTACGCGGCCTTTTTGCCGCGGGTATGTATACGCAGCTTCGTTCAACAAATCCGCGGGTATGGGAATAAAACGCGCGCTCGGCGATGTGCGCGCGTACTCGGTCGGCGCGCCGTTTTCAGAGAGATCGATTCCTCGATAAATCGCGTCTCTTCACGATTCGCGCCGTCCAACGCGCGCATCGAACTCTCCGCAATTCTCTTTCTTTTGATCGGAGAATCGAGGTTTTTGCTCGCTGATGAGAATGACGGAATTGACAGAAAAAAAAAAGAAAGCACACATCTCGCTCGTTTATTTAAATATAATATAACATATATACATATATATATGTAAGCCACGAGAAGCGCGCGAAGAGCCGCCACCGAACAAATCCGAGATTTCGCTAGTTAACCTACTTGCGAAACGTCGCTTTCCTCGATTTTTTTCGGACGTCAATTCCGATACTCAATGGCAACTCGGAGGGACGATAATGAACACGGTGACGTTGTTGGATTAGCGGAGAAAGTTCATTCTCGCGCCCGGCGCGCACGATCGTTCGGTGGTCCTTTGTTTATACGAAAACATCGCGTCGTACCGATTTCATCGTTTCGCCGATTGTCCATTGACGAACGCGATAAATTCGCCGCGCGCGCGCTGAAAGATTCGACGGATCCCGGTCGCAGCCGTGGATCTCCCTGGAGGCAGCATACCAGGCCGGAGAAATTGAAACGTCATCGAGACTCGATCAAGCTCCTAGATCCCGGCGGTAATGATCCTTAAATCGCGGTTAATCGCGATTAAGATTCTAGTTTGTGATTTACGTAACTGCGCGCGAGCGGCGGCGGCGGCGCGGCAGTTCTCTTCCGAACGATGTATAAGCGTGGCTAATAGCCTTCTTTTCATACCGAGCGCGAAGTTATAAAGCGTCGTAAAACAGCGTCAGTGTACACACACACACACACACGGACAGTCGAGAGAAGAAAAATAACGCCGCGAGCGAACTCTCCGTTGATCTTTTTTTTTCTTGCGAACGGGCGATTTGATTGCCCGGCGAGTTGATTGGTATAAATACGACAGTCACACAGCAAGAAGTTCGCTAATAATCAGTGAAATCGGCAATACGGCGCGCATAAACTTCAATTAAAATTTGATAATATTTTAGAGTCGCGCGCGCGCGTGTTTCAGGAAGCAACGGGAGCAGATTTTACCGGTCTGACATTTATCACAAAATCTCTATCGGAGATTAATAAAGGTCGAAAATAGGTACGAACGACTTGTTACGTTCCGCATGCTAAAACGTGTACGTACACACACACACAAACGGCTATCTATAAAACCGTCTGTATAATGTAGGCACCGGTAGGATGATCTGCTTTCACTGAACGATAGAGCGTGTATATATTAAAGTGGAACCTAGATACTTAGGGGAACTTAACCAATATGCAACAAAAACCAGGTAACGGTCGATCTGCTTTTTTTACTGTCTCTGATTCTTTTTCCCTCTCCTCCTTTCTTCTCTGTCTTCATAAACTTGGCATCTAGATGCTAAAAACTTAAGAGCATAAAAACAATTTTTAATGTGTGTGTGTGTGACAAACAAAAAAAGTTTGTTCTTGAATTGTTTGTTGTTCCAGCGATCTCAGAAAATATTTCTTCAGATTATTTGGAAGTTATCGAAGTATAAAACCTTCTCGGGTAGTGCACTTTTACTGCCGTGAAATCTTGAGAAGAGCGCCATTAAGTATGAATTAATTAGCACAGTCCGTCTATAAAGATAACGAGGGCCTCTCAGTAACCTTTTATCGTGTTACCGTTTAATATTATGTATCGGAGTTATCGCAATTATATATACAAGTCCGGTGTAACAAATTCCGCACCATATATACGTATTATACGCATATATACATATGTATATATGTATCTGCAATATAAATTGCGTATCGACGTATCTGTTAAAATAAATCGTTATGTAAAACGGGCCAGTCTCTTTATCGCGCGCGACTCGTCCCGTTTTATTTAATTCGTATTTTATTAAATTCGCTTGCTCGCGCGCGCGAACTGGGCCGAGAGGGGAACGATTTACGGTCTCGATCAATTAGAGGGAGACGAGGGAGAGAGAGAGAGAGAGAGAGGAGCGCATCGTGAATTTTTACGACGCACGAAACCAGAAACGCAATTTCGACGTGCACGGCAACACAAGGTGCCCGGCGCCGCGCCGGTTTACGGTTCATTAAATTATATTTCCACGCGCTCGCGCGCGCGAACCGATATTTAGTGCCTCTCTCGAAAACGCCGCCGGAAGTTTTATGTGCCATTTTCACCGCCGCCACCCCTAATTCACTCACGTTCTGCAACAATGCGCGATTTCGATAAAAAACGACCGACCGCGCGCGCCGCGCTCGAAACAAAATTATTTTACGGCGAAAGTGTATTAAAAAGTTAAATGTTTGTAACACAAATCGAATGTTGCGAATGTGTTGCGCAGAAAAAAAAAGCACATTTCTCTCTCTCATTCTCTCGTTCCAATTTTTGACGCGGGATTGACTTTCGGAAGAGAGACCAGGTGATTCAATTATACGCGACGATCGTCAAATAGTTCGAGTGTAGAAGCGACGTTTTCTATACACTTCTAAATTCGTTACATTCGTTAAATAACATTCTGAATGCAAAATTAAGCGATCAACACGGAGACGAGATCGACAGCGCGGATGATGATCTTTGACTTTTTCGTCAAATGGACGGTGTGCGAGATGGCGTATTACGATAATCTTCGTAACGACGGGATTAAATTTGTACGGGAGGGATTAATTTAAGACCCCGCGACATCTCGGGAAACTTTTCGCGAAATGTCATGTTTCCTCGCTGAGGATAAAAGGCAAGAGGCGAGACAGGCTCCCGCGCATCGGGTCACGTCGACGGGACTTATCGTCGCGCTGTGAAGCTCCCCGGCGGTGATTGTTAATTGCGCAACACGTCATCTATCATCGGCTAATGATACAATCCGGTGGCTCAGAGTGGATCACGTTATTACATTTCGGATGGCCTAATCGCTAATAAGGATTTATGGGTATCGTGAGCGCACGACGCCGTTGGCAGAATGTGAAAGTCTCTCGGGGCGCTCGTCGTAACGAGGGTGCATGTATCTCTCTCTCTCTCTCTCTTTTTCTCCCGTCACGTTGTTTTGTATATGAAGTAACGCCGATACCTCGATGCAATTATTAACGAACGAAGCAACGTTGCGATATATATTTACGCCACACACACACGACTTTTCTTTCCTTTGTGCGCGATCTACATTCAAAATAAAACTCGCTCGATTGCGCGCGCAAGAGAGCGATTCGCGCAATCCTCTGGATATATACGTACCTACCTCCCTCTCCCCGATCGAGATTGCTGAGCGAGGAGAAACGTGCCGCGGAAATCATCCGAGCAAACGGCGCGAAAAGAAAGAGGAGATTACCGCTACGTTAAATGGTATCAAGTTACCAAATGTATATCCTGTTTCCAAACCGGACTTTCGCCTGGGAGATATTTCGGAGACTTTATTGAGAAATTCGAGGAATTTGTGGAATTAAAATGATAATGTGTCCGAGTGTACGTCGTCACCTGTTCAAATTTCTATATCCCTAAAATAAATGCGAAACCTTTCAACGAACGCCGGATCTGGGCGATAACTTGATCGCCGTTGTGGTGATAATTCAAACGTTCGCGATTCCGGTTAAATATATCCGGCGCGATCGGAGCGATCGATATATCGCGATCGTCGTTGGCGGCGCTTGCGAGACGATAGGCGCCGCGGCGAGGCCTCACCGGATAATTCCTAATTCCTCCAGCGCTACAAGGCGCTCCTCAATTAACGTCACGGCGCTAACTTTCACCGCGAGGCAAACCGCCGCTTCGGTTACGCCCCATTACCTTATTGCTCGCTTTGCACGCGTGCCTGCCTGCGTCAGTCCGTGAAAAGGCGCCCCCCGGCGCCACGTCGCGACGCACATACGGGCGTGCGTGCGGTGTTGCGCCGCGCGCTCGCTCGGTTTGTCCGCGAACGACCGGACGACGAACGATCGGCGAGAGAGCAGAACGTAGGCGGAAGCGGATGTGCGGGAACGTACGTGTATATGTAGGGCCGAAGGTGAAAAGGCGCGAAAAAGGTACAACGAGGGGAGAAAAAAAAATCCGGGAACGAAGGGAACGAACGTATATTTACGATTGCGAGTGGTGTGCGTTGACGTATATATCTTTCGCTCCGCGATTTATTTTTTACGTAGTTTGTTGTCTCTCTCTCTCTCTCCGCGCACTCTCCTCTCTCTCTGGGAAGCGAGATTTGTGCGTTGCAAAACGTACTACGCGCGGTAATAAGCACACGCTCTGTCAATTCAATTCGCTATCGGTGAAAAATCCCGTCTGTTCTTTTTTTTTTTTCTTAAGAATGTGATTGACCATACGTACAAGTTTGAAACAAGAAAATTACAAGATCGGCATAAATGGGATGCGTGATGATAATAATTTTTGTAACGATCCACTGTCGAGAAGAAGATTGCGCGCGCATTAATGGTGGCTATTGCCTGCGCCGCGGCAAGGGCGTGTCCCATTAGACACGTCCGTGAGGTAACACGAGGAGGACCCTCTCCCCCACGCCGGGTTCCTCGATTGAAGCCGGTTACCGTAGACGACTAATCTTTCGGTGCAAAGTGCCCGAGTGCATCGCGCGCGCACCACTTTCACCCGTTTCGCCGTTTCCTCTTTCCGATCGTTCCTTTCCGCGTCGAAATCGCGTCGTTCACTCGCACACTCGCTCGCGTTTAGCACCTGCGTGTGTCGAAATTGACACACGGGAGTGAAACTGCATTTACGAGAGCACCTCCCCTCCGCTTCCTCGTATCATTTCCTCCCGTATATTCCCGATATATCTACGAGATATATCGCACGATCGCGCATATAAAATTCCCCCTGCGGATTTTTTTTTTTTTTTTTTTTTTTTTTTTTTTTTATCGACGTTTATTACACATATAATATATCGGTGTATAATCTTGTGTCTTGTGCGTGTCTCAAAGCTGTAATACATATCGTCGAATTAAGTTATTTTCTCGGATTTCCGCGTGATTTCGGGGAAAATAAACCGCGCGGTATGTTAATTTCGCGATAATTTCGTATACGAGGGGGTAGGGCGGACGCGTCGTCTCGCCACGGGGGTCGAAGAAGTTCGACGAAGTCCTTGACGGGGGAGTGGCCCCGCAACAATTTACATGCAAATAAATTTCAGCGAGCGCTGTCACGCAAAATAAACTAATGGAAATAATAAGAACACGCAAGAAGATGATAATAAAGTCAGAACACGACGAGCTTGGTGCGGAGGTGGCGCGTCGCGTGTTGCCGATGTATCACTGTAATTGGAGGTGTACATAATCCTATCTGGCGTGTCCGAATTAGGAAAACAATTAACGCTGCGGGCGACGAGCGACGACGAGCAAACAGGAAAGGGGGGGAAAGATGAGAGGGAGAGAGAGAAAGAGAGAAAAAAGAGAGAGAAAGAACGAGAAACCCGTCGATGATGTTCGTCGGCGCGTTGCCCGCTGGGACCGCATCAATCTCGTTCCGGACCATTCAATTGATACTATCTCGCGCGACTCGCAGCAATAAACAATGACATGTTCGCGCAACGGCGCCGCCATCGCGTGTCTGCTGCCCTTCGTCCTTTTGGTCCCGGCTCACTCGCTCTCTCCGCCCCGTCGGTTGCCCCGGGCCCCCATCGAGTTTTTTTCAGATTAACGTGGGAGGCGCGCGTGATTTATCCTTTTGCATTTTTTCCTTTATCGGGATAAGAGCGCTCCTCTTTCTTGCTCCTCTATTTCTCGCGAACGCGAGAGGGATGGACTCGGAGGGCCGGAGCGTCACGAAAGATGATTCGAACGCAACCACATCGCGATACGCTTGTACGTAAGCGCAAAATGAATTACGACGCGATAAATGTGCGGACTATTCTCAGTTTGTTGAAGTTTCAATTCTTATTCGCGCTTGAAGCGATATCTCGATGATAATTTTGCGAAACCGCGCGAGCGAAAGTATGAAGAGAATTTCGAGTAATAATACGCGACGAAATAATTATAAACCGAGAGAAGGTACGTAATATAAAAATATTCGAACTATCAGCGAGATAGTCCGAGACAGAAAAAGAGAGGGAGAGAGAGAGAGAGAGAGAGACAGAGAAGAGAGAAGTTGGCCTGTCGAGACTTTCTCGCTGAAAGACGAGCAAGTAAAATGTAGGTTACGTCGTAAAACGCGCGGCGAGGGTGCCTGCAATGAGAGGAGCCACGTTCATAGCGCCGACGTTCTTCATCATCTTCTTCTGCTTCTTCGCGCGGTATTGAAACGGCCAACGTTAAGGTCAGTCGCTAGAGAAGAAGACGCGCGGTGGATGATTTCACCTCGGCCATATTTATTATCCTAATCTCGGTATGGAGCGCGCGAACGCCTGTGGCCTACATTCACCGCAAATTGCCCGACCGATCGACCGACCGCCCCCGTTTTTCTTCGCATGCAAATCGCGGACCGGAGCGCAAATCGGACTCTCGGCGCATCTTCTTTTCCTCTCGCTTCTGTTTCTCCCGCTTTTTTTTTTCTTCCGCTTGCCGCGCCGAATAAGATATGCCCACAGTTGGCGGTCTAATAACAATAATAATAGCGGCGGCGCATCGGCGCGTGATGGCATGCACCGGTCGGGTTACTTGGGAATGCGGGGATGTTTTAAAAACTGCATCGCGCGCGGCCAGGCAGTTTGTTTAACCTTCGATCTCGTCGTCGTCGTCGTCGTCGTCATCGTGCGAGCAACAGCGACGCTCCTGCGAGAGAGAATCTCCATTTTCTCGTTTCGCTATTACGTGGCAAAATGTTCGGAGCGGAAAGAAGAGATTTTCTCGTGCGCCGCGCAAATGCTTTTACGACACTTTCGCGATGGCGTTTTACTTCGAAATGATAAATTGCGCGAAACCGGGAAAATCGTGGCAATCTTCTCGCGGACAGAATCCGCGCCTCGCCTCAAAGTAACGTCCGTTCTTCGATTCACGTTTGCGAATTTTTACTCCCGCGGAAGTAGATCCGCGGGATGATCGAAGCGACGACCGCTACCGCTATCGCGACTCGCCAATTAACAGACCGTGACTAATGGCGCGCGCCCCGACTGACTAATGACACGATTTTCACCCACGCACGGGGTATATCGCGGGATCTCGCTCGGCGTATAATTACGTAGTACGCGAGCCGAGCTCGCGACATTAGCGCACAATGTTCCATTGTGGTGTCCGGCGCGGAAGAAACGCGGTCTCGCTCCGCCGCAATGCCTCACCGCGCGTATTTTTCGCGCGGCGGGTCGACAGCCACCCTCGCGGAATTCGTCCGCCTGACGGACGGCAGCGCGCGACTCCATGTATTTCCGGTACGCCGTGAAAAGTTCGCGTTACACACGTACCGCAAGCGTGCATTGCTCGCCCGCGTCATATCTCGTTGAATTTACGGTTATATATGCGTAACGCTAAATGAGTCACCGCTTGTTGAATGACGCTAATCAAGGATTTAATCTCAGGTATTGTGCAATGCGTTCCATGTCGCAGACTTATTATTGAATTGAATTATATAACACACGCGCGATAGCTTATTATACTCTCTCGCGCGGTGGATTAGCGCGCGAGAGAGGGTTTAATTGCGATCACGGGTCACGAATGATATCGCCCGAGATCGCCGCTCGCGCTCCACTTTTGCACTTTCGTCGGGAGAGCGAAAATACCGCGAGTCACGAACGAAAACTCGACAACAAGCGAGAGAGAGAAACGATCCGCCAGGAGTTATTAAAACCAGTTCCCCGTCATTGGCGGCGACGCTGCAATTATCGCTCGCATGGCGGGGAGTCAAGCAGGTCGCATCAACCCTTCTCGTATGCAAGTTTTACGGCCCGTGGACCGAAATGGAAGTGCCACTTTTGAGGCGCCGATTAACCACCACGCCATCACCACCACCACGACGACGACTGCTTTTGCCGCCGACACGTTTCGCCGAGCCGAGATATATATCCGTCCGGCGCGTTAGTGCGTACGTACATCCGCGAGTTCCGAGAAGCGACGGTTTGGCCAGCTTTACAGCCGTCGCGCAAATTAAACTACCACCCTCAAAGTCGCCGAAGAGAGCGGCACACACGTGCGCTCTGTCTCTCTCTCTCTGTCTCTCTCTCTCTCGGGGCTCGTTTGCGCCTCCCTTTTTGCACGCAAAAAAAAATTATCCCTCGCGGCCCTACTCGACCCAGCGTCCGTCCGGTCACGGGCGATCCTTCGCGTTTGCGGAGGATGTAGCGGGTGTGTCCGAGAGTGTAATAGACCGTGTATAATTTTTATTAGCGTGTAAAGGGATTATATCGAGGTGTGTTGCGTAATTCGTTCGCGCCGACTAACCAACCATTACATCTCCAACTCCCGTGTGTATCTCTATAATAAAATCCGGAAACCCCTCGCTGATTATGAGAAACCCGCGACCATTTGTCACGAAGTCCAGAAGTTTTAACATATAATGTCTATTTTAGGATTCCGACAAAAAGCGTTTGCGTGCGCAAAATTATTTCGCATCTTCCAGAAGGCATCATACGATAACAACTTGTTTACGGACGCGGATAGAGATTTGCCATTGCCTATACGAGTAGCGTAAGTAGCCCTTGGAGGTTTCTTTCCGCGGTGGAAACGACTCAAGTTATGAAATGCCGCGCGGCGCGGCACAGAGAAATAGAGAAAGAGAGAGGAGAGTGGTAGTGGTAGTATCTAGGAAGAGTGGCTGCGAGGAAACACGCCGGGATATAATAATAAAGAAATGGTTGCGGTGAGTTACGAGACAAGATAAGTGATATGGTAATGAGGTAGTACCTAAACGAGCTAAACTACAGCCCGAGTGAAGTGAAGCTCGCTGCCGCGGCCGTAAGCGGAAAAAGCTACGGCGCTCTTGTAATAATACGGCGAATAAAACTCACAGGGGGGAGGGGGAGGGGAGAATCGAAGTATCAGTGAAAGCCGATCGGGGTCGTTCATCCATCGCGTGTGGTAGCAGCGGCAAAGAAGAGAGGGAGGAGGGAAGGAGAGCGTATGAACAATATCGATTTGGTCATTGTTTTCGACGGCGACGACGGCGTGTAATGGCGGAAGTGAAAAACTCGTCTTTGAAAGTGTGCCGCTCGCGCTTCACTGAGCTCGCGAGATCGGCGGCGAGAAACCGCCGCTTTATATCCGACGAGGGATTATCGGAAAGAGGTATCCCCTGCTGCGCGATTTTTTTCGAGGACGAGGCGATTGCGCGAGTGACGCTCGTGGATCGACTCGCGCGCGCGCGCGCGGACAATGGCCGATGCCGGAAGTGTTGCGAAACTGTTCCGTCTGAACAGTTCTCGCTGTTTCTACTTAAAGCGCCTTTTCACGAAACGATTTAGAAAATCGATGTTTCACCGATTGATGATCGTGTACCTTCGCAGACACTCGGGACACACACACGTAAATAAAGAAACTAAATATAACAATTTCTTAAAACAAATAAAATCTCATATAAAATCAATGATAATAAGACTCTTTGAAAAAAAAATAAATAATAATCGTGGGAGCTGAGATTGACGGAAAACATGATATTATCGGTCATGATCTCGGTGGCGAGACGTGTCCGAATAAATTTTCGTCGTTTGACAGTCGCTAAACTGATCTCGATCGTAAGGCGTGCGAAGTATAATGTTGGGCGCTCCGAGGTACGCCCGTGGCTAAATCCATTCGCCACGGACGCGCACGGTACGACGACAAGGCCAATAGCCCGAATGGCTCGTCCTTTCGGCCGGACAGCTGTAAAATTGACATTGAAATAGGACACAAATATTATACGTACGCGTATCTTGGCGATGCCAGTTCCGGTCGACGGTAATGATGTATGCGATACATCACGATCGCACATATCGCGATCATACGCGCGCGTGTTTGTACATGTATGAAAAGAGATCAAGGCACACGTGACTCGCGCGCGCGTGTCCCGCATTTAATTATGCGCTAAATATGATCGCGCGCGATTTTCGATCTACGACGCGGGCTCTCTATCACCTCCAATAAATCAATGGACCCCTCTGGCGATGGCTTTATTGAATTGCTGATTTACTCAAGGAAGCGGTCAATATATTTCACATTCGCTTTAATCGGAAAAGAAACGAATGTGTGTGTGTGTGTGTGTACATACTTTGTAGCGCGAGAAATCCGCGCGAAGAAGAACGAGATATTCGGAAAACGCGGGGAAGTAAATCAACGCGATGCGTAACATAACACGTGGACACGAGCATTTCGTGTCCAAGACTCGGATCCTGATTAATGCGATTCGTGACGCGTCCGCGCGCCGTAAACTCGATCCTGATTAATACTGTTTACAGCCCCGCGAGATACCGAGAGCCATTAATCAGGATCGAGTGACGACCTCTCTTAAGCTACTCCTCGTCCTCGACCGGCGTTACATTCGCACTAATGTTAATCTCGCGTTGAGCGCACTACTTTTTAGCCCGGCTGTATTTTCGTCGGACGTTACACGCTTGTCCCTTTTCGTCGTTTTTCTTTTTTTTTTTGTTGTCGGGCGCATTTAATCCAAACGTGAACATATGCGTCCGCCGGATTAACCCTTAAATATACACGCGGGATTCTTAAAAAGACGCTTAATTGAAAAAAAAATATTTTCCTTTCTGCGAATGCGCGCGCGTTCTATTTGCTCTCTAAGAGAAGAAAGCGCCGGAGGTTATTAACGACCGACAGATTCGGAATTTTTAATCATAATATCGCATATCGATATATCGATCTTCTTTTTGTTTCTAATTGCCGATTCCAGCAAAGTGTTAAAATTTGACTAACCAAAAAGGCCCGATTCATCCCGATGCAACTTTATCGGCGCACTACCAGCGATGCAATTTTCGCATTACACCGTATATCCGATGTAAGTAGCAATGTAAATGCGACAATTCGGAACTTCAAACGCTCTCGTTCAAACGCCGTGTCAATGCACCTTGGACGGGTTGAACTGCGTTTGTTGCGGGACGCGAGGCTCGATCTCGAAAGCCATTAATCAGGATCGAGCTCGACGACCTCTCTGTCTCTCTCTCTTTCTCTCCGAGCTACTCTCGACGCCGGTATACATCAGCGTTGACCTTGGATCTATGGCGAGAGCGCGACACCCAGCGCGGAGGAAACCACTACGTCGCGGCGCGACCATTTCCTGCTTGCACCTGCCTCGCGCGGGGCGAAACGCGGAACGATCGCGGGTGACAAACGAGGATATCGCATCGGCGGAAATCCAATAAATAATCGCGCGCGGTTTCCCGCGGGGCCCCCGCGTCGATCTCGCTCATTTGGTTTGATTTTTCCCGGACCGGCGTCGACGAAGACGACGATATGTATGCGCGACTCGCGGGATATCCGCGTAAATCAGCATTTGCGGCGGGTTCTCCTTCTGCTTATCGGATCCGCGCGACAGATGGTTTCCGCCGTAATTATGACAAAGCGCGGATAATGAGTATATTTTACGTACGACGATTATATTCGAAGGCGCGGATAAATTACGTAGTGCGAGCCGCGAACTGTGAGTTATTCCCGTAAATAAATTATTATGCCGCGCGCACACATCTTTCTCGCGTATTGTATTACATATGTACAATGTACATACGCACATATAACGTTGGTACCACCTGCAAGTTTCCTCTGCGCGCGTTTTCTACCGCGCGTCTTTTATTTTATTTTATTTTTTTATTATTTTGATAAAAAGCGCGCCATTAAATACAACTCGAGCGCGGTGATTTTGAAGAAATATCGACGATAATTCCTGTCGTGCGAAGCACCGGCGAGGCGTCCGCGTGTAATGAACGCGCGTCAGGCCGCGCGCGGGAAATGATTTGAAATCGAGGCGTGAAACTGGAATTCTTCCGCCATGTCCAATCATCTCCGTGCTGTCATTCGCGCGCGGATCTATAAGTTATCGCGTTTTTCTCGCGCGAGCGAAAGTGCGACACCGGGAAATAAGAATCGCGCGCGCCGCAACACGATAAGCGTGTGCCAAGGCCGACTTTCGGCACTTTTTTTTTTTTTTTTTTTTTTTGTTTTTCGTTTCCTACTTGCCTCGTGTGCGCGCGTTAGGTGATTTATCGCCGATCACAATCGCGCGATCTATCACGCGGCGCGATTTTAAGAAATCTTGTAACAGGTAACATCAATAATATTGGTAACAATTATAGCTATCGTATATTTCAAACCGCAAAGCAGGACTTTCGCGCGAGATATAACTATGTGGCGTGTATACACGAGCTCGCTACACGCGAATGCGCACGCGAGTGCAATTTCTATATGGACGCGGGGATTTAAATATAGTCGTCACTCAGAAATCGAGCGATAGTCGGAAGTTCTTTTGCGCGCCGAGAAGATCGAGAGAGAGAAAGAGAGAGAGAGAGAGACGATGCATATATAGAAGCAGGGAAAGAGGTCTCCTGCGAAGTCTCTTGCATCTAAGAAGCGCAGCCTCGGATCCCGAGGCTCGAGCTAAGTCGAGAGCGAAATTAATAGCCCACTTGTCATAACAGCCAACGATAGGAGCGAGCAGTCGTCCGTTGGCAGTTCAAGAGAGAGAGAAAGAGAAAAAGAGAGAGAGAACCGGACTCGCGGTGATCTTAACGGCGGATATAACGTCCAGCCGCGAGCAATTCGCCGTGACGAATTTCCTACGTCAGCTCTCGGCTCTCCAAGAGACGACGGCTCCCCCGGCCGTCCCGAATGACGTATGCAAATCATACGCGCCGTGGCGTCGCGTCCGCACAACGGAAACCGCTTCGTTTTTCTTTTCTCTCGCCGGATATTCGTTACGAGTTCGCGTCCGATTCGAAAAGTGTCAATTAGTCCGTAATTTAAAGAAATACGCGGTGCAATTACGTGATTTTCTCGCGGTATATAAAAGATGCGTGTGCGTGCGTTCGCGCAAAAAAATTCCGCGACTCCTCATTATTAGCTGCAACAACGCTGTATGCGCGCCTTTCGCATTGCGAGCGATTATTATTCTACCTGGTTTCGCAAAAAAGTACTGGAGAGGGGAACAAGAAGGAACCACCACGGGGTGGATATAAACCCAAGCCCGCGTGTTCGCAGGCACGCAATAATATGCAATAACGACGTTAACAGTAATGGCGCCTCCTATTACGGATGCTCTTTTGTGCAAAGTGGCGGCCGTGCCGCGCGCGAGAGGCGAAACAAAAGTGGGAAAGCGAGACGGATTTTAAGAACGACTGAGAGGAGAAGCGTGAATCGATTCTCGCGCGATTTTCCAATAATGAAGATGACGCTCTCGCGATTCGAAATTATATCGGCGCGCCGATAAAACGTCGAATGGAATAAGTCATCGCTGACATAACGGCGTTCGATTCCGCACCGAGCAATAATCACCGCTGACGTAGCGTCTTTCTTTGCGCGCGCGCGCTACACTTTCTCATTTAACGCCTACGTCATTACGTGAGATCGCTTTCCGACCGATGATATTTCGTCGATAATATTTCATCGATAATTCCGAGCTATTAAGAGAACGATATTTTCATCCGGCGATATCTATATCTATTCAATATTCATATCGTTACTTAACCACCGCGGAACACACTGCGCGAATTGACGCGCGACATGTGGTAGACAGGTACTCGAAGGATTAATACGCGCGATACCAGGACTCTCTGCATATAAGAGCGCGCGAGCGCGTTCGCTACGGAGTCCCGCAGAAAATCACATCCAATGCACTCTCCAATATGCCACTTCGGCCTTGGAGATGCGAATCGAGGAGCGTCTCTCCTCCTTTCTTTCTCTCCGGCACATCCGGATGCGCGCACACCCATAAAAATGCCCGGCGAGACACCGCGCCGCTTGGAATACCTACCACTACTATGCGCGGGTTCCGGGTTTGTGCGATACCAACCGCCCCCGATAAACAACAATAACACGCCGGCATGAAATTTCAAGCGCATGCATGCGTGCCGCCGCGTATCGCCACCGGGCGCGTAAATACGAACGCATTCTTCTCTCCGCGCGAGAATTTCAATTTCACCTCCGGAGGAGGACACACGCCGCCCGCTTGCGCCACGACACGGCACGACGTCCCCGTTACGTTTCGCATCGTACGGTCTTCGTAAAGATAAGACCCCGGCCTCTCTCGGACTCTCCGTTCGTTCGGGTGAAAGTTATTAAAAACTGGGTGGCGCGCTCTCTGCGCGTGAAACGCGCTCGCGCGCGATGTTAGACGGAGCGCAACGTATATATGATGTCGTGTATATATATATGCATCATACGAAAGCGCGCGGCGGGACATTTCTACTAATTGGCATCATCGGGAGCGCACTCTCATTTCGCAGCCTGCTGCTGCTTTTTTGAGAGACGTCATCTCATTCGATGAACGCTTCCGATATGTCGCGAGCGCGCGAATTTCACTATATAGATGTTTCGCACACGATCGCCTTCGTGTGTAAACTTTCTAAGGATTAGAGAGAAATTGTCTTTTTTTTTTTTTTTCCACACATTTTCACTCTCCGCCCGTCACGTTGCACAAAACGTGATTGATCTTGTAAAGCGCGTCTCGCGCGGTGACAGCCCGGCGATACAATGAATTAAATCGGAATAAATAATTACAGCGATTACGAGGCAGAGTGAATCGTCGTGAGAGACGTGAGAGAGAATGACGGAAGTTTCGTCTTCGTCACGTTCGTATAACTAGTATATGACAAAAGCGCGTGTGACACGCTGCGCTTTTGCACTTACACACACACACGCGCGTGCGTATCCCTCGACCTTGTCTCTTACGCTCTTATCAGTCTTTTAAATCCACGCGATCGGAAGCTGCCGTGTGTACAAGAGCACGCGGGATGATCGATGGCTCTCGCGACTGACAGTCTCGCGAGAGACCCAGCGAGATGTTACATCAGCGCTTAAAAATACATTCGCGCCAATCATCATGAAATATGACGTTTTATTGACACTGCGTTAGCAGCGGAGTTTCAATTAATTGATAAGCAGAGTTGAATTGAGTCGCGCGCGAATTCTCTCTCTCTCTCTCTGCTGCGCACCGATTGAAAAGAATTTTATTTATTTTAACGTAACACACGCGCGGCTTTGCGAAAGAGCTCGCGCAATTTATGAACTAAAAATAAATGCGTGTGAAATATATTTTCAAGTATTTTAATTAACTTCTTGCAGCTGTGCGGACCAATCGCGAGCAAATGTTGTTTTCCTTCGTCAATTTTTTTTCTCTTACGTCAACTCTCCGATAACAATTTTCTCCGAAGCGGTTTATTTTTCTCGCTGTTCTCCTCGGATGGTGAAAGACAGAGAGAGAGAGACGTCTCGCTGCGCGAGAAGATTACGGTCGCCACTAAATTCGAGATCAACGTTTGTTCTCGGACGGGTACGGTGCTCTTATTTACTTTCCGTCTCGCGCGAAACGGACACAGAGAGAAAGAACCGGAGCGCTCGAAACCCGCGCGAATGTCGTCGCGATCGGCCATGGCGCCACCTTATCGTAATCGGGCACTCGACTTCCTGGTACTTCGCGGAGTAAGGAACGGAATCCGCCTGAGTTCTTAGAACGTTTTGCGGCCGATGCTTTTCGCACACGTACGCGTACATGAGTAATGCGTCTCCGAATACTGATATCGCGCGTCGTCGTTTATTCTCGCCGAGAGTTGCGAAACTGGCACGAGAAACAACACGCGGGTAAGGGATTTTCTCATTAGAAAAAAAGAAAAGAAAGAAAAGAAAAAGAAAATCCCACGACGGAGAAAGCTGCGATTTTACGAGAATGAATTATGAGTTGAGTATTAGTTACGAAAATACTTAAAGGCGGAATGTTAGAAAACTGTAAAGGCATCAGGTATACGCGCGTACGTATAAAGGAAGCCGTACATAATCACCGAACGTACACATTCGCGCGAGAACGGAAAGATTAGCTTTCTGATTCAAAATTACCATCGGTTTAAGTACCTCGCCGACACTTGCCTAATGTGCGCGCCGATTTTCTATCCTCTCTCTCTCTACCGGTCAGATAAAACCTCAATTCTTCCATTTTCTCTCTCTCCCTCCCCTAATTGCTTCCACCTGGACACCTGTGGACGATGAAATAATCCGATCTCCCGGCGGATCCGTGATTGCGTTTTCGTAGATTAGACACTTCGGGTCCACGTCTGAAATTGCGCGGACTGAACGAACGAACGAACGTACATACGTACGTACGTACGTAAGGATTCAACCGCCTAAGAATCTCGCTTTTTCAATTATTCGGCTGCGCGCGCGCGCAATTGTGCAACGCCTAATTACGTTTCGCGGAGTAGCGGCGGCGGCGGCGGCGGTCGACGTCCTTCTCTCGCGCGCGGTAGTAGTACGCGCGCAATTATCTTACTGTCTGAACATGCGCGAGCGCGCACGACGACGGTGTGTGCAGTGCCAGGATGAAAGGATTACGTGTTTCATTACGAACGATATATCCACGACGTCGTAGAGTATATACGCGCGCACCGTCCGTCGTGGGAAGAAAAGCGCCCGCTTGAATCTTATTACGCGAGTGAAAACACGCGCGTCTACAATGAAACGCCGATTTATCGCGTGTTTGCCGATCCGCTCGTTTATCTGCCTACACTTCGTACATCACTCTCTCTCTTTCTCTCTTTCTCTTACTCGCATCCTTTGAACGATTCTATCTTCTTGCCGTCAGCGCGGAGTAATGTTGTTGTTGTTGTTTTGTTTTGTTTTGTAAATTTTGTCGATGTGTTTACGTCTTGATTTACATAATTTATGTACTTCGATAACTGCCAATTAGGAGCCCGAACACATGTCAATAACATCGTAATATTATTATCGCGCCGCATATCGATAGCCGCGTTTCGGTTTCCTTCGAGAAAACGGGGCTCTCTTAAAGAATCGCCGAACGACGTTCGGAGATGCAATTTAAACGCAATTATATGTACGGCGGCGCGGAGCGCGTGCTCGCTCCCGCGCTGAGACTTCGGTCCGACCTTACATCAGCCGCGCGAGTCTTGCGGAGTCGCCTCACAATTTACATATTTGGCAAGTGCTAATTAAGGATTCGAGGTTGGCTCGCTCGCGCGAGCTTTGTGACATCCTCTCGTGCCGAGTTGCTTTTAAAGCGCGCGCGTCACGACGACGAAACGAGCGCGACGAGAGGAAAAAGCGGATTGTCCGCCGTGTATATTGCACCGTGTTGCTTTTTCGTTGCGCGCGCGCGCGAGATTTTGCCGTGCATTAACACAATGCGCGGCACAACGTTCGCGAAGTTGAATTATGTAAATCCGTTTTATATGTACACGTACATTTTCACCGCGGCAGTGACACTCACGTGACGCTCGAGGCGCACGGATGATTTCACTTGGAAAGTCAGACGCGATTTTCACGCGTAATCGGGCGCGAGAATAATAATAAACGCGGCCCCGTCTAATGTTTGACCAATTTAGCAATTAGGTCATCACGTCCCACTTGCACGCGCGCATTGCATTGCCACCGAATAGCCGCGCTTCTTAATCGTCGAAACGTTTGGAGAAGAGACAATGAAGCGCTTCTCACATGTATATACACGCGCGCGCACGTCGTTACTCGGGGCTAAGTGTGTCCGTTTACGGCCGACCTATCCGTGGTTTTACGATCCAGGTGTTCGCCTCCCACGTTTAACGTCAAATGATCTACTTAGCGATTCAATTTCACCGCGCGCGTGCACGCGCCGGTCGCGTCGTCGCGCGTCATTTCATCGGTACGGATTCTCGATACCGGGCGTAACGCACACACATACACGAACGAGTCTCTATCGCGTTTTATCGCGTCGCTCTATTACTCTCCCACGAACCTGTCGAAGCCTCGGCGGTTCGTCGCGGTTAATTAATTGTTCGCGGCTGCGGCTCGTACGTCTTGCGTGCGGCGCGTAGGAGGAAGGTCGACGGAATTCCAACGTGCACGTTAATCATTCTATTCATCGATCCCGATGAGATCGATGGGCAGGCAACCGCGGGCGCCCCCCGCGTGTATACACGTGTGTTGGTTCCGCAAAGTCTCTCAGCACCGAGACCTTTTCAACTTTCCAAAGAGGCTTGGCTGCGCTCGCACGCGCAACAAAATCGGTCGCTCGCGCGCGCCCGATTGTCAAAGCTCGCGCATGTGTCGATCAGCTGTGATATACGGTTCGTAAGTGAATTAACATGTGCGTGTGTGATCTACATTTAACTTTCCAACTTCACGTACGCATGTTATATAAAGATAATAATTTATACTCGTTATGATTTATATACGCGCGCGCGATGAAAAGTTTTTATCGCGCGCCGCTCCGCGCGGTTTGTGTACGTAATATATTTATCGGGCGAGGTGATTAATCTAAGCTCTCGATGCGCGAGGTTGTAAGAGAAAATAGCAGGGCGCTTCGAATGCTTAATGGCCTAATGGTCCAACCTGGGATTCGCGGCAGCGCGGAAGTAATTGCGCGTTGCGCGAGACCGATTCCTTTCGCTGCTTGCCGATTCCTTCGCTGCTCCTTTCGCTGTGTTTCGGATGTGATGCGCGCCTCTCCTAATTGATTCCTTCCGGCACACGGTAATCACGACGCCGCGTCGGGGTCGGATCGGATTGATTTTCGCGATCCTTTCCGGGCGATGCGTAACCGGAGTTCAATAGTCTCTCTCGCTGCATTTGGATGAATAAAAGAGTTGGTTTTAATATATCTTGCTTTCAAACGGAAAAAAACATTAAGTCCGATGTTGCCATTCGCTCATTGAGTTCTCGAAGGTAAAACACACACGTTGTCAAGTCGCATCAAAGTAACAACAATTTGTGAGAAAAAGATTGTGACGTTTTTCTCTCGTTCGCGCTTACTTGATTTCATACCTGCTGCGTATTTTTCTTAAAATATAAAGAACGTCGTTTTCTTTCTCTCTCTCCTATCTCGGAAAGAGACATATCGCGAGAATGCATTTCGCCTTCGTTAAATGTTCTCTGAAACTGGCGCCACGCGACGAGACCGAAGAGACGGAGACGACGGCCGCAACAAGGTTGGACGGGACACTAATCGGACAGAAAAATTCACAGCGGCGTCTCTCCGCGCCACATATGTCGCGCGAGGATTCTCTTCTTCGTCCTTTCTCCACTCGGGCGAGAAAGGATCCTGGATCAAGGCCGCACGCCTACTTAATGTCGTTTCGTTCGTGACAATTAAATGCAATTGCCGAGGCCGTCGCGCGGCCGAGAGCGGACAAAAGCGCGCGCCTCAGAGAGCTGCTGACTCGCCGAGCGAACAAAGAGGTCCTGCGGGCTATTTTTAGCCCTCCTGCTCGTCGTCGTATCCGCGTGCGCCGATTCGTGTGCGCGTCTCGCATGTGTCGTCCCTTAACCCGGGGTCCGGCGCAAAGATGCGCCAAACCGTCGCCGCATCGAACGAAAGAACCAGAATATAACACCTCGCGCGTATGTATACAGCCGGTCGTTTGCGCTTATCGCGCTTTTGCATGCGTAAAAATTGCGCTCGCGCGAAATTTTGTTTTTGCGTCGTAAGTTTCGCGCGCGAGAAATTAAGATAAGTGGAAAAGAGAAAAACAAACCTGCATGCATGGTAAACTGACGCGTAGGTTCAAAAGGCAACGGCACCACCACACCATGTGGCGTTATTACGAGCATAAATTAAAGAGAAGATGAAGTGTCTCGAGTCAAGGGCATCCTCTCTGCGCGAGGATGAGGCGAGATAACGAAATAACGCGAATATCGAGGTCGCGCTCCCTTCGGAAATATCGCGCGAAGATGGATTCCGCGCGGTGTTTGCGCTCACCGCGCCGGGGCATTTTGTTGCGATTACTTCCGTGTTACAAGGCCGCGCATCCTTTACTCGCGGAGAAATGCGCACGATGATTAGCGGCGTGAGATTGGCGCTAAACGCCGCGAATGCGCATCTGAATGCCAAACGAGGGGGAATCTGTTTTTCCCAGCGACCGACAACAACAGCAAATTTATACTATCGATCAAATGTTCAATTCCTTTTCTCTTCCGCGCCACAATAAAACCCTCTTCTCTTTCGATTACGATCCTGCCTCATCATCCTCGCGGCGGCGGTTACGCAAGTCGCGCGCGTCTCTTATATTCTCGTCGCATCCTCTCGGCGCGGAAAAATATGCCACGCGGCGTTTCAGCTGACTTATGTAAAAGTGCATTCGCTAAATCCGCGAATTTCTGTCTGTTGCGAGAAGAGAAAGAACGAAAGAGTCGAAAAAATTCGCGTGCGAGTATCCAGGACCGAGAGATCTTCTTCCCTTCTCGCGTTGAGCTTCGTTGTTCCTGCTTTTTGCTCGTTACAAAGCGATATAGCCTCGCACCGTCGGCGGATAATGAGCATTCGGTAGCGCAGAGGGGCTCGTTTCTGCGTGCCCTTTTCGTGCATGTGTGTGCGAGATCGCGCGTGTAGGTAGGCAGGTAATTCACGGCCTCTGCGAACGAGCTTCGCGCTCGGTTGGTCGCGCGCACACGCGTAAACGCGCGCGCGCTCACCTTTGTGGGTCACACACAGACGCAGTGAAAGCCGAGATTTGACACTGGTCTGACCACTTCTTCGCACCCTCGCGCGTATAACTCACACGACGACGAACCCGCCGTGCGTTGCCGCGCTCCTTCTCGGAAGCGTCCGCTCGTTACTCATTGCGTCGCGAAAAGAAGAAAAAAAATGAAAAAAAAAACAAAAAAATTACCACGAAAAGGAGAAAAAGAAAGCAACGAGAAAAAAGCAACGCAATTTCTGCCGCTTCCGAGAAACGCGTAGTACGTCCGCGACGCGTCAAGACTTCAACGAGTCGCGAAAAGTACATCACACTCTGTATGTAGACGGATCGTGTGGAAATCGATTTTAATCCGCGTATAAAGATACGTCGACGCAATTTATCTTGTTTAATTTTATCTCCGAGAGACGTGAGACATGACGTTACTTTATCCGGTAGTTTCGATAGGGCGTTGTTTTACATGTAAAAAACCGGAGAGGTTTGACAACTCGCTTTGAGAAACACGTTTATGTCATTGGTCTCCGCGCGGAGAGAGAAATTCTCCCCGTTTCACGTTTTATTCTTATCCCGCGCTGTACGGTGTGTAGGCCGGCGGATAAGTTAGTGCGAAACCGATCCGGAAAGAGGAGGCGATATCTCTGGGTTAGGTCGGGACAGCTAAAACGCCTGGGGACCATATGAGTTGCGACTTCTAAAATACGCCGGGCGACCGATAAACTCGGGAATCGAAAGGCCGTGCGTGGCCGTGCGCGCGACACCCAATTTCCGGTGCCGCGCGCGGAGAAGCGCGATTCTCTCACTTTGCGTTGCGGAGGATACAACAACTCGCGCTCGAGAGACGAAAACACGATCCGAGAAAGAAAAATTATATTTCCACCGGAATCAATTCACCGCGTGAATTTTTGTTCGCGCAATGAATGTACACATTATATGTGCGCGCAACTTCGCGCTTTCTCTCTTAACGCGTATTCGGTTGACGCGCGCGTGTAATTGACGATTCCTAAATTTTTTGACAACTCGCTAAAAGGGAAACGAAGGAAAGTCGGAAAGTGAAATCGCGCAACGATAATAATGTATTTTTGTATTTATTTTTTTCGAGCCGATAAGAGATTTGTTGTTTCACGACGACTCGTCGTCGTAACACGCGTCGTAAACGTCATTTAATAATATACGTAATGCGCATTGATGATTAAATGTACATATATATTAAATGTATATGCACGTATTTAGAAAAAATTTCTTCAATATCGACATTACAATATTTATTAAATGCACAAATGTGTGTTACGACTGTCTGTACGTTGAGAGGACGGCGCGAAGTTCTCTTTCGCGTCAAATAAACCAGGAAAGGAGGAGGCGCGCTTTTCTCCGTTCACGGACGAGCGACGACGCAGCGCGCCGCGGATTACAATGCCTTCTCGAATCCGACAAGATTAACGGCCCGGTGCCTCGTGAGACTTTCGGAAGAAAGCCTTCCGCGTCGTGACAATTTATGAGCGGCGACTTTTCCGCGATAACACACTCACACACACATACAGCACGCAACACATCCGTCGAAGTGTGCACGAGGGTCAGTGCGAAAAAAAACAACACACTTCATCTTGCGAGAACATCATAATTCTAATATTAAAGTTGATTTCTTTCAGACGAGAGAGAAGTATATACGCAATTCCGATTTTTCTCTGTAGTATTTCATATGCCACGTTCATCATCTCACAAAAAAAAACAAAACAAAAAGAGTTGCTTAATAAAGTTTCAAAACCGAGTTTCACGTTGTGTCGCAAACAGTTTTCGCAGACGCACATTTCCGTGCGAAATTAAACTATAGACGAGAAAAACTCCCTCCCGTATTTTCTTGTACATGAGAGAATACAGAAAACTCTTCTCTCTGGTCGCGATTGCGAGAAGGCAACGTGTGTGCGAAAGAGGGATGGCGAGGAGGGAAGCCGTTGGCTACAGGTGGCTTGGCGAACAATGCTCACGACACGGTCGCCACAATGGAGATCATAATCAAGCCCTCGACGTGTAATGACTTATGGTCGCTCTCGCTCGTCCGCGTGTTGAACAATAGATCGACGACCGAGAGGGATTTACCGGCGAGAAACCGTCCTGGACCACCGCTCCTTTTTGCGATCTTACGCTGTCTCACGTTCGTGGGACCAGATCGATTAAAGTGCCACCTTGAAAGCCTCTTTCTCTCTCTGTCGCAACCGAGAGAGAGAGAGAGAGCTACCGCGAAACAACAATCAGAGAACAATATATAAATGATCGAAGTTCACAGGTGTGCGAAATTTTCAACGCGTGAAAGCGATCGAATCAAAAAAAGAACGCATCGATTCTGGAAGAAACAAAAACACAAGGAATAAAAATTCTGATCTTGATATATTACTGTTTTCGCCGCGGTAATATTTAATTTCCGTGCGCGTGCGCTAATGGAATAAATTTTATTCGGAGTTTAATAGTCTCAACCGAACTTTAATACGGCTATTTGTTGCCAATGAACACGTGGGGTTATGCCGCGCGACATTAATCGCCGCCTCGCCGCTTTTGCGCGCATTGAAATCACCGGAGACTTTAATGCCGCACATTACGAACGCGTAAACATAATTCTTGCACTTTCTTTTCTTTCGTTATAAAATACGGAATTAGCGTAAGAGTTTTTTTTTATCGATTGCGGCACACGGAACGACGTTTATCTTCTTTAAATAATACACACAACGGAAGAGAGACGCGATCGGAGACACGGATGCAATATGGATTTTGCAACGCGGGGGACAGGGAGTTTGTTGTTAAAAAATGTGTGTATTTGGCCCGAGATCCTTTTCGAAAACAACGCGGCGGGCATCGCTCGCGTGATGTCGCGTGCTCCTTTTCGCTGCGGCTGTATATACGCACGCACGCGTTTCCGCGTTTGTTTGTGTAGAGCGAGAGAAAGAGACAGAAAGAGAGAAAGAGCGTCACGGCGGGTCGTGATGAATATAACGGTGTGTCGGTTTCGCATTACCGTATAGCCGCGCGGCGCAGGGCAGAAGCTCCGCGCTATACGTTTGATTGGATCATTCGAAACCGACCGGCGGCCTGTTGCAAATCGAGGCGACCGGCCGAAATCGTTTCCCTCGCTCGATCCGACCGAGAGAAGAGATGACGTGAACCTGCAATTTAAACTGCATTTTCGCGTGAGCCGTTATAATTGAGGACCGCGCGCGCGCATCGCGCCGGCGCAGTTCCGAAGCCGAGGTCATGGTGCGATCGAGATTCACGCCGAATCGATATCTCGCGAGATCGACGAATTTCCGCGCCGCTCCCGCGGCGGCGACGGCGGCCGCGCCGGCGGGCGTGTGCGAGGTCATAGGGCGGCGCTGGCCCCATTCCGTTTATCCTTCGGCCTTTCCTCGATTACCATATCGTGCCACAATTCGGCCCAGTATTTGCAGGTTTGTGTGTTTGCGAAAATGAGACGATGATGAGGCAGAAGAAGGTGCGAGAGAACTGCGCGAAAGATTAAAGAGATGAGATCTCGGAGAAAAATATTCGCGACATATTTAATAGATCTGCGAACTTAAAGCGATGTATCGTAAGTAGACGCAACAATGTCTTCTTAATTTTTTTAAATGTCAAGTTGTTTGAATCAAATACTCGCGTATTAAAAAAAATTGTAAACTGCTAAATTCCTTCTTTCAATGTTTCTAGACACTGTGACGTTCTCGCGCGTTTAAATCCGTATCTCCGCGCGTCAAGTCCTTAGGGCTTATATACGCGCGCCGTGTAGTACAGATACAAAGGAAATTGCATCATTCGGTAATGCGATTACAATTCACGTCCATTGAATGGTAAGTTTCGCGCGGTCGGCCGTCCTTTGCGCGATCGACGATTAACGGCGTTTAAATTGAATTCGTCTTTTGCAAGAAAGAGACCCTCCTCCCCGCGACTACCTCGACGCGTACAGGGATTAGCCTGGCTCGAAACTGACGTTTCCGGCCGCGCCTATTCCTACTGACTGCCGCGCTATTGCGCGCGCGAGCGCGCGTACACTGACACCGTGAAAGTAATTCCACTTGCCCCTATCAATGATGTCGAATATACAAATCATTTTTACAACATAGTATTTTCTATTAGATTACATCGGTACGTCCCGCGCACGATATTTTCACTACGCGCATATCTGCTCCTGAAAAGAAAGACTCGCGAGATCTCGCGAGATCGCCGGCGACGCGAGAGATCTCGCGTCTCATAATAAATGCGCATGAAAGCGACGACTCGGAAAAATCGAGAATTAAGATACACTTGTACTCTCTTCTGTTTTTTATACTTTTTTTTTTTTTTTTTTGTCAGATCGAACGAATGCTTAGTCCAATTGCGTAAAAGCGATACTGGAATGACAAGAAAAAAAAACAGAAAATTGCGATATTTAGATATACCATGCGCCCAGGGTAAAGGCGCGAAAAAAAAAAGTAATTTGTCACGCGCGCTGAAATTCAAGTTTACCTCATTACCGTATTACTTCCTCAATTAAGATTCGCGCGCTGGATGGAAATGCGCGAAATGAGAAAACGCTAGGAAACGGATAATGTTATGGGACTTCGCGGGGACTGGTTTTGCGATTCTTGTCCTACCGGGGCAGCCGCCGCCATATGTGAGTACATATGCTCTCGATACATTGACACGACGCCGCGCATTTCAATCCGCGTGTAAAATCGAAACGCGCGAGGAGAATCGATCGTGTGTTTCTCCTCGCTTCTTCCTCCGCACGGCGCGCGGATTGAGCGGATCTTTGTCCCGCGAATTGCTCGGGAATTTTTATTGCTCGCGCGCGAGATTATGAAAAATTATATGTTTTGCTCTCGAGAGAAATAATGTAATGTGTTTTTTTTTTCAGACGCACGCGCGCGCGAATGTAATTTTACATCTTCGACTGAATTAGCGCATTTTTCACACAAGGGCAGAATTTTTTATTCCTACATGTATGTATCGTCTGTTTTCGGAGTGTAACGCGATCGTATCGTTATTCGATCGTATCACATCACATGCGCGCTGCTTACGTTCTTAAGTGATTACGATCTTCGGATCGTTAAATCCTCAAAATGATCGCATCTCTCCCCCGAGCCGTTACGTTTCGCAAGAGATGATTGCGTTCGTAAATTATTACATTCGCGCGTTCTCTCACACTCGAGAAGAAACATCTCCCTCACTCGGTAGACCATCGCGGCAACAAATCGCTCGTTCGCAAGTACATTTCGCGGTTACGGCCGCAAAGGACCTTCACGGATTGCCTGGCGCGCGGCGGTGTTATTCCGACAAATTACAGACCGAGAAAGGATACTTCCTCGAATCGGACGCGATGAGGGGGCCCCCGAAGAGGGGACGTTTTAAACGCGGTCTTGTCACCGCAAAATTCAATATTTGCGGTAGGGTAAGCGCGACTTTGCCGTTCTGGCGCCAATGAATTCGCCGCCGTCGCGTCGCCAGCGCGATTTCCGCGACGATCTTACTCGCACGCCGCGGAATCTCGCGAGTCGCGTGTATAAAAAAAAAAAAAAAAAGAAAAATGTTTTCGAACGTAAGTGACGCCGCGAGACGAGATGTCGTGTACACGTACGCTTATTCAAATCAATTTCGCAAACGGTATGTTAGATGTCGATGAATGTCAATGCGGATGATCAGTCATTCGAAGGACGAGTGAGACGTCTCGACTTCTCGTCACCGATCGACAAGCGGTTATTTCGCAATTCCGCGTCGCGGGACGTCGCTTTGTTGTAACATAAATCGTCTGAATTCTTCATTTCCGAGAAATCCCCGAAGACCTCACTGGATCGCAAATTTTTTCGACCTCGGCGTACGCACACCTGAGACATCTCCCCCAGAACACATTTCGCGACGAACTCACGAGAAAGATTCGTTCGCGAGTCCGCGTTTTGTGTTCTCCTTCGGTGCGCTGATTCAATATTTGCGCGTACTCCGTCTCGGCAAGATTGACTCGTCATCCATCGGCCACCACCGAGTGACCTTGGACCAAGTTTTCACCGCAAAGTCGAGAAACACGCGCGTAAGAAGCACGAGGACGCTGAACTCAATCCGCGCCATCATTCACATATTGATTTTGCCTAAGTGGAGTGCTGTGTTGTTTGCGCTTTTGATTCTCCTCGATCGATCTGTGTGAAAAAAGGCGGTTGTTTGTAAAAAATTTCTCTTTGTACGCGGCGGCCGACCGAAGTTCCGTCGATCGCGCGACGGAAAAGTCTCTCATAAAAAAAAGCGATAAAGAAAAAAATGAAAAAAAAGATCGAGGCGTTGAAAAATGTCGGGTATTCGGCGTTTTATTATATTTCGAATAACGCCCCGACCGAGGATGATGAAGATTCGTTTCGTCGACCTTATAATTCCACAAGGTATAATCCTCGAATGGGTAGGATAATCATGAACATTAAAGGAGAATCCTCATAGCGGAGGGAAAGGGAGTGGGAGGGAGAAGGGTGAAAGCTCACGATGCGATCTCTTCCCGTTCAATGCGCGCCGCGTGGTTAAATATTATTTTCGATAATCAAAAGCCGCTTCGTGCACGACCGATAAAAACATCGCCGAGATAAGCATCGATTTGTATTGTGTATAAATATATACCCTCGGCGCGCAATGTGTGCGCGCGTGTGTGTGCGCGCGCGCGCGCGCTTGAAACGTGCTGAGATTATTAAGATGTCTTCGCGGATTTTAATTATTCGCACTGAGGAAAGGAGGGGGGAGAGTTTGCCTCACCTCGAGTAGTAAATCAGCGAACAACGTGTTAAAACTTTTGCAAGAACAACAGAATACAATTAAATTCTCGATACAGTTCTCGATAGAAATTCTTTCGCGCTCACGTTACACTTGCGTTCACAATTTTGCCTTTTCCAATGGCTTCTATCGCGCAAAGGTTTTAGCAACGCGCGCGCGTTGTACAATCGCGCGGAGTAACGGTATACAAATATATATATCTCTCTCGAATGGTAATTGTCAGTGCTGGGGGGATTCGAATATATACGGCACATCGTTACTTTGCCCAAATAAAATACAATCTTGCGTAGAGAAGAGAAACTTGTGCGCGCGCGCATTAGAGTTGCTGTCTAATGCAGAAACTCGCGTTTCTCACGGCACGATAGGATCGCCTTTACAATTTGTCTCGCGCTTGAAATGTCAGCGTGTACTGACAGCTTTACGATCCGCGAGGACTTATTTTCAACTGTCTTGCAAGGGGAGCACAAGAGAGCCTTAGAGACGTGTCAGGCAGGATACACATAACTCTCTGGGAGAGCGTAAGGATATAATTAAATTTATACACATCCAACAAGGATCGTTACCCCGAGGCTGATACGGGAATATATATAATGTGGCACACACGGTGTAATTATACTTGTCTGTCCTATTGAGGAATGTAACAATTCACGATTGTAACAATTCGAAACCGTAAAAAATTCAAGTATGTGCGTACACCATCACCCGACGCAAAACACGCGCCTACAAGTCCTCGAGCAGAAGTAACGACGAAGAAGAAAAATAATTAGGAAAGAAATAATTAATTTTCAATATACATCAAAATAATAATCTCAATATATTAAGAAGAAGAATAATAATTTTTGTTGTCAAATTAAGCATCTTTTAGATGAATTTCCGAATTGAAATCAATTTGAATTTCTGTGTGTATTAAATTTACTCGTTTAAAAATACATTTGCACGTACATCCACAGCATATTGGCTCTCTTATTGACCGTAAAATTATCTGTTAACGGAACACGAGCTTGAAATGTGCGTTGTATAATAATTTTGTCTTATTATAGCGAGTTTAACAGATAAAAATCTCTATGCTTTCAACTTTACGAAAACAAATTAAGAACACATTTTCGATATAAATGCCAGACGATTGAAAACAAATTGAAATTACGCGAAATAAGTTTTCAATAAAATTGCGGGAGACGGGGAAGAGTATCTAATTACAGAGATCGCATTATATGGAAGGGCGCTTTCACGCGACCACCCAGAGAAGGACGAGAGAGGTTTCACGAGATTAATTCGATGTTTGTAATGACTGTTTAAGGAGCGCGACGACTCCGAAGGCAAAAGGTGCATTCTCTCCGCAGGTATAGAGAAGAAGGGACCTTTTGTTGCGGATGCGCTCGCGCGACGAAACTCCTCGGATCGCATCAATGGGCGCCGGGATTAGCTCCGTGACATTATAATGAAGATGAGAGCCAAGACTAATGGCGGCAAAGTGAGCCGACGTAGCATTAATCAATGTCTCTTGCGTGGCACGCTCTGCGAGTAGGCAACAAAGAGCGTTTAACATTCGATTCTGTGGAAAAACCTCACGGAACGTCACTCTCGCCGGCGCGATCACAAGAGGATATCTGATTGCCTTGAAACAATGCATTTATTCGTCCGGTATAACATCACCTCGCGGTCGTGAGTTATTTTTGTCCCTTTTAAATTCTTTATATTACAATAATAAAATATATAATTTATATGTACGCTGTTATGCGATAAATAACGTAAAGTAAATATTTGAGCTGTTCCGTGGGTGTGTGTGCGTGTGTCTTCGATGTGTCCACACGCAGGACCACCCAAAAGTCTTTTACGGGGAAAAAAAAGGGGCCACCGAATGAAACGATGCTGTCTGCGGCTGCTGCAATTGCTACAGTAGCCGATGATCGATCGGCTCAGCCGCATCATTACAACGGAACAACGTGCCAATCAGGGTTAACGGACAACGCGCATAATTATCAATGATACTTTCTCGAAGAACAGAAGCCAACGAGAATGAATGACCGACCCGAAAAAACCACCGCGGTCAATATTCTTCGGACAACACTCCGGAGAGTTTTGTGTGCGTTCCTCTCTTCTAATAAATATGCACAGCCCACTTCGCTCTCTTGAGATTCACGAGAGAGAAACAGTAAAACGTTATATTTTATAAAATTAACATAACATATTGCGATCAATTTCGGAAACTTGTAAGATACAATTGTGTGTGTGTGTGTGTGTGTATGCTTTTAAATTCTTCTTATTGCTTCCCACACACACACACATACGTACGTACGTATGCTATATATTATGTACATGTGTGTTTCTTATTACTTTCTAACATATTCTAGACTTTCTAAGTCTCTAGACTGTCCTTTCACTTTTTTAACGAAGATTCGATACGTTAATTACGAAACGCAATAATCGGACGTTGTGTTATTCCTTCGAAGTCCTTTCCCAATAAAAGCTAACGGTATACGGTATTCGCGAAGGGCTCGCGTAGCTCTTTCGTCGCGGTTCGGAAAAGCCGAAGGGATCGGAGACGCGGAGGCGTGACAAAAGCTCTGCACCGGCTAGAAAACGGACCGCGGCCGCCACTTACAATGAATTCATCCCGCGACCCACACCCGTCGCCGTAGCGGTGCAAAGTCGTCGCAATAAACTTTACGACACTTAATAACAATATCTACGGCAGATAGCCTCGACGAACGGAGCGCGCGAACACGAGCGAGCGAGCGAGCGAGCGAAGCGTATCTTTATCACCTGGTTTTACAGCACCACCTTCGCGAGCCGTCATAACCGCGTCTCGTCGTCGTCGTCGTCGTCGTCGTCGTCGTCGTCGTCGTCGTCACCGTCGTCGTTCCTTATTAAAATCGATGATGGGGAAAAAAAACAGCGCCCACGTCGTCGACGTCCTCTTGCGATCGAGCGTTTTAAGGCCTGTGCACACGAGTCGCGCGATACGATAATTTTATTATGTCCGCGTTTTCGTTTAATAAATTAATTACTTCTGTTTTTTTTTTTAATCTCAGTGTCGTTTGTAATCGTCTTGCTATTTCAAGCCCAACGTGCGATATGCGGTTATCTCGGACGCGAAAAGAAACGAGTTATCGCGGGAGATATCGCGTGTAACTTGAGCCGTGAGTGTGCACAGCCCTTTACGGTGCGCCCAACGCGGAAGTCGAGTCGTGGAAGGTTGAGCTCTCGACACAGAGGAGTTTTCTACCATCCTGCAGAAAGCAAGGCAGGGTCCCCCGTGGCAGCACGAAAGCGAGAGTGGCCAGTAGGCAGAGCGCGTGAAAAGGAGCCATATACATATACACACACACACACACGTGATACGGCGCCCAATTAAAACGCGCGGCCGCAAATCATCGCCCGCATGCATCCGCACGTTCGCGGGCCAGGAATGAGAGAAAGAGAAAAAGAGGAGGAGGAGGAGGAGGACGGATTCCGTATATATTCGCTATAATAATTCATCTTCGCGGAAACTTTCCACGCGCGGTCGTCACGCGCGTCAGAACCCAATTAATGCGAGAAATTAATCGCGTCGTGTCCCGTTGCGGAAAAATGCCGATTTTCAATTTGCCTTATCGATTTCCACCGATGACGACACACTCGTCGCGACGCGGGCGCTCATCGCTCGCCGTTTTCGCTCGAGAACGTCTCGTCCTTCTCGCCGCGCGACGGAACCGACGACGGTGAGATCCGAATTACGATGATTCGAATATGGAATAAGGAACAAACGCGCGGTCGGGAGAAGAAATGAGATCGTTCGCTCTGGCAGTAGTAAGCGCCGGTTCGTTATCGGACATCGGGCTTGGGTGCACCGTCCTCGTCACGCCTTGGCCCTCACCCGGAGACCCCGCTCGCCCTCCCGCCCCTTTCTCCGTCTCCCTGTTTGCGCACCGGTGCATCGCGATCTCGCTCGCTCGCCCGCTCGCGCGCGCGCGGTCGCTCGCCTTCGAGAGAACATCGATACCCCGCTTCAAGTTATGCAACTATGTAGATCGCGATAGAACCAGCTCTTTCAAGGCTCCGGGATTGCACCAATGCACTTGGGCATATATACGAAGAGGGAGTATTGCGAGTACGCGCCGCAGCGATAAGCAGGCGCAAACGCCCTTCCCTCGTTCTCTCCTCCCTTCTTCTTCTTCTTCTTCGTCTTCTCTCCTTTCTTCTTCAACTCGACACATCTCGGTTCTCTTACGCTATTAATTGAAGTGCGAAATCGTCGACTCGATATCGTCGGTCTGACTTCGATCCGCGACGACGAGCTCGAACGTCTCTCGCCTTGTAACTGTTTTAAAACTTCAGACGCGAAGCGGGATTTTCAATATACGCATATAAAAGAATATCGTGGCTCGCTATCGTCAAAAATACGCGAAACTAATTGGCATTCCGCGAGCTCGTTGCGCGCGCGCGCGCGCTCGATGCATGGCGCGATCTTTTTCCACACACGGCGCCGTATTTCAGCGCTAAATTAAATCGAACGATAAAAGCGGTTGGAAGTGAGCAGAAGGGAGCGCGCGCGTAGCTGGTCAGATTCATTACCGATACAGCCGCGTGGGAACTATGTGCGTAACGAACTTCGAGAGTCGAAACGCGCATGAGTCTTCTCCTTCCAATAAATAAGTCCGTGATTTGCATACGATGAGAACATAAATCTGTAATTCTAAACGCGAATCACGGAGGTTCTCCGTTTTAAATTTATGGAAACCTATTGCTCCCACGTGTTGTCTTAATTTAACGTCGAAAGAGAGAGAAAAAGACAAAAAAAATTAAAAAAAAAAAAAAAAAAAAAAAAACATTTGACTGAAATATCGAGAAAAACCTCTGCGAGAAATCATTCGTGCGAAAGCGATTTCTTCTTTTCTTCCTCTCTTCGTGAAATTGTCTAGAGACGTTCAATAATTTATTCTACTGCGCGCCGGTATTCTTCGGCATTGCGAAAATTTACGTGACTTACAGAACAATAGATTACGCGAGCAATGCGGAAAAGGAGGACTTCGCGAGCGGGCGCAAAACGTCGCGCGACAATCTGTTAAAATCATACTTATAACATGATATCCTCCCGATAGCAATGCCCGATAATCCGGGATAACACCGTCGTCGAGAGCCTATGGGTCTGATTCTTGTCTCGCCGATCGATTTAATGTATGCAAATTGCCGCGGCTCGAGATATTACCGGGATTAGATCAACGAAATGTAGATTACGACGATGTCGTCGAGCCGCGTAAACCGATCCCTCGAATTTGAAGACCTCTCTCTTTTTCTCTCTCCTTTTTTTATTTTCTAAAAACAACTGTTCAAAAATCTGTATGTGCTCATCCACACGCGCATCTACTCTCGCTTTCGCAAAGCGATCCTTGAATTTTCTGATTATAAAATCGCTCCGTGAAAAAATTCTCAAGTGTGTATATACGCTCGCGAATTTCTTTCTCGCCGCGATACGAATCTGTGCAAATTTAGCAACACGCTCGTTTTTTTTTTTTTTTTTTTTTGTTTGCGCGCGAGCACGACTGTTCTGACCGCAACTGTTCGCTTTACCTACTTGAACGCATCTCTTACGTGGGGCAATTTCCTTCAAGCCTTCTCGGAGATTCCAGGATCCGGAATCGGCCGCGACAAAAATTCTTAAACATCGGTAAGAACCTAGTAACACCCATTTCGACGAGAGCGAGCCCCCCATCTTCACCGAGCGACTATTTCGCGCGCGCGCATGCATTTCCCGGTGCATCTCCTGAATGCAGTCTGGATGGCGTAGGTTTCTGCATTACAGGGATTACGTGCCCGCTTGTCGTACCTGTCCTGAAGCCTCCTCCCTTTCTCTCTCTCTCTTTCTTTCTTTCACTCACTCGCTCACTCGCTCTTCCTCTCTCCTTCTGTCCTCTTCTCTCGTTTGCGCGAGCGAACGACATCTCTTCTCTCTCCGCTCGCCGGGCTCGCCTCACGCGCTTTGCCTAAGGCATGTCTTCAATGGCGAACACGCTGTTAAATATAGCCGGGGCATTCATAAATCAGGCGAATACCGGCGATGTTAAAGGGGCGGTCGCCTCGCGTGGGCAGGCGGACGCGAATGCACGCGGAGGAACATTAAAGCAGGCAACCGAACACCGAACCGAGGAGAGAAAGAGAAAGAGAGAAAAAGAGAGAGAGAGAGAGAGAAGGACCATGACTAAATTCTTCCGGCCCCGTGGATCTTTTATGCTTCCTCTCCCGCCCTTCACGCCACCTCGATAGGGAGACCCTTTCTCCCGGACCTCTTTGCTGTATATCGCCGGGGGCGGTCTCTGCTTACGTGTCCGCTAATTGCTACCGTACGACACTTCTCTTCCTTTCTTTTAGCAACAAAGAAGAATGCTAAATAACACCCGCGAGCGTTCGTCGCGCGAAATGGGATCGTATCTCAGAGAGAAATGCAAGACTAAATAAATTTGACGTGCTCGCGCGCGTCGAAGAAAATAAAACATCTTTCAAAATTGCGCGATTATTGAAAGTACAAATACTGCAGACGCGCGGACTGAAACACGTTGAAGATATCACCCAACCGTAAAAGTAAAACTGTGTAGCGTGAAATGCGACTCCGAGAAACGCTCTTGCTTCGTTGATTAATTAATTCGCAGGTTTTTTTCTTTTTTAATATATGTAAATGAGGTTTTTTTTACGCTCTCACTTTCCATGTATTTTCTGACGGAAAGGAAGAGTGATCGATTGTTGCGCAAGAGTATTTCGGCAGTGACATCACCGCCATTCATCGATGACATTCGAGAGAAAAAAAAAAAAAGAGGAAGATTGACGACATTTTCGAGACGAGTGCGTCGTCGTCTTCGCGCGCGCGAGTTCCAAAGGGTAATAATAATAATCTTTACGAGCGGACATGCCGCTAAAAGGCAAATAGAAGCACGAGAGCAGGATGAATGAGAGGATGGCCCACTTCCTGACAAGCGCCTTATACGAGCATCTATTACAATGCCGGTAGCGCAATCCTTAGAGACCCGCGCGCTTGCTCGGCGCAGCGCGCGCGGCTCTTGCGCGAGGAACCGAAGGCGAAAACCGGTCGCGCGAGGCGCCTCTTCTCTTTCGTCTACTTCCAGCTTTTTTTTTCTTTCTTTCTTTTTCACGTCGAAGTGAAAGTGAATTCCGCGGAACGAAAAATTTCTACATACACGCGGTTATTAATAAATCGGTATCACAAATCGCGCGAGTGTCGAGAAACTCGCTCGGCCGAGTGTGAGATTCCCCTCCGCGGGATCCTCCGCCGAGAATCGAGAGAGAGAGACGATGACGCGATCTTTCGCGAGCACTTGATAAATCGATTTTTCGAAAACAAGAAAAAACAAATAGATTCAATTCGTTTTCAAAAATATAAAACGAAACAGCTCGCGTTGGATTTTATAAAATACTTCGCGATCGACGCGTCCAACGTTTGCAAAATACAACGCGTAAGATAAATTTTTCTTTTATAAGATAGTAATGCGCGATATTTTTATACGAGATGATATACGATGAGATACTCTCGTCTGGAAATAAAACTCGTGCGATAATTCGCAAACAAAAAAATACACATTATATGTTTAACTTTCTTAAAAAATATAAATCCGACGTAGCGCGCGCGGAATTTTAAAGCGCGAAGATCGCACGATCTAAGAACGTACCGAAGTTCGCGCCGAGAGGGCTGCGACACAATATTAACGGGGATTCTTTTGCGGTTGAGCTCGGGCTTTTGCACTTGTATGCGCGAGTTGCACGCAGCCGAGGTGAATTACTGCAGGATGCTGGAATTTAAACGATTGCGGAGATAACGGTCGCGCGGAAGATAATTATCGTCGCATAAATCTGTCGACACCGTGTTTGTGTTTCGACAGCGGTGTTTCTTTATGGGAAAGATCGTTAAAAAATGTTTCTTATTCATAGCGAGCGCTATTAATTGCTCGGACGTAATTGCGAGATACTTGTAGATACGTAATTTTCTGAAAAAGAATTACAGAAGAGAAAAAAAACGTAAGTTGGCAACATACATCCTTTTCTTCCCGAATCTTACACGAATATTAATTAATCTGAACGCAAATAGAATTCTCGAAGATCAAATCTCTCGCGCGGTAATGCGCCGCCATTTTTCCCCGATAGCCAAGCTAGTAAAACCACCAGATCGCTCGTTCCGAACACGGAGATCACTCGTGCCAGGCAATCCTTGTAAGGGACGAACCATCCTTAACGATTTTAATTAACTCCGTTAGCCGGCCAGGGGCCTCGTACGCAAATGCAATGGTCGGTTACCGTTTTACCGTTAGAGGGAAGGCTGATAGGGGGAAGATGCGGTCTCTCTCACGTTCGTGTCGGAGGGCAGGACGAATCTTGAACGAATCTTGCACACGAGGGAATCAACACACACACGCAGGTTGGTTTCGCAGGAAACAAAAAAAAAAGAATTTGATTTGATTCCGCGTGTGTGTACATGCTCGCGCGCGCACTGACGCGTGTGTACATCAACGCGAGCGAAAATAAAGTGATTAAAACGTATCGGTAATATTTTTTAACAACAACCTGCGCGTTATTCGTCTTCTTCAAGGTTTCTCTTCTCGCAAACAAATTATACGCTTACCGGGGAATCCGTGCACTGCGTCTCCATATTAGAGGGTTAAAAGTAGGCCGTATATATGATATAACGTTAATTACATGTGATGACATAGAGAGAACTTCAAGCGAGCCGGTGATGATGATGATGATAATGATGATGATGATGATGATGATGATGATGGCGATGATGACGCGTTCGAGGCGGGTGTCGATGATAATGGGCCGATCGGCGCGGGCAGGCACATCGCGTTCCGGATTGTCGGGCGTGTAACGTGAGTGGGTCGCCGCTGCGCAACGCGCAGTATATATCGCGCGATAATGTGTTTCTAGGTCACTCACCGTTTTGTGTCTTGTATACACTCGGATGAATGCGCGCGTGCGTATCGCCACTTAACACCACCACGCGTATTACCGTTTTGTGCATAATAGCTCGTCGATCGACCACGTTCGTGTGTACGCACTTTGAACGCGGCGCAAAAAACAATGAGAGAGAGAGAGACGGGCGCTTTGCAATCACATTGCAAGAGCAGATTGATTGAAAGGAAAATATTTTGGTTTTTTTAGTGAAACCAAATAAATATAACGAAGGTCAATTTCGTGTAAAAATGTTGATTAAACAAACTTGAAGTTTTGATAAATACGTACAAAGCGAGACGTTTCGATCACTCTGCAAGAGCCTTCTTTTATTTTAGTTTTCAATCGAAGAATTGCAATTAATTAATTAACTGTATTCTTAATCTCATGTATCAAGTCCGTAATTGTGATAAACTTTCCGATAAGAAATTGTGATTAATGACGGGCGGATGAGAAAAAAGTGGATTATCCGCGGTGCTTGCAGCGAAAAGGGCATTGGGGTAAGCGAGACACACACACACATACACACACGCGCGCGCGAAGCTCCATTAACCGAAAACTGGTTTACATCCGAAGAGGATCGCGCGCTGCTCTCTCTTTCTCTCTCTTTGCATATCCACAAGAGAACTGGCAAAAAAGAGATCGCCGTGAGGTTTCGTTACGCATAGTCGAATCGTTGCTGTGTAATTTCTCGGAAAATGGAATTCGCCATTGGAGAGAAACAACGAAGCTAAAACCGACGAGTGGAACAATGCCATTATGCGTCGGCCGCCGACAAAATGGCCGGACCGCACGCGATCTTCAATCACTCGCGTTTTAAAAGGCGTTTTGTTATTGGATTTTTTTTTCCTCTCGGTTTGCGCGTCTCGAGTCTCTTGTATTTTTAGCTCCGCTCAGGCGGATCTATATTTAACAGCGATCGAGTACCGTTAGAGAATTGCTGTTGGAAAATGTCTTCTCGGCGTGTCACTCGGTGCGCCTCCGCAGAAACACATTCACGTCTCTCTTTCGGCCCACCATCGCGCGCGATGTGGCAAACGTGTCCGTCGTTTAGCGGAGCTAATTACCTAACGGAATGATTCAGCTATTGTAAAAAGGTCGACGACGCGTTTTGACGACGCGTTTCTCCCGCGATGTCCGAAAATACTCAACGCAACGGTCTCCGTTTTAGTCATATTTTTTGTGTGTTCTTTCCAAATTATTTATTTTTAGAAAGTAATAGAGAAACGCGAGAGACGATTTTCTCACGCACAGCGCCGGGGAGTTTCTTCTTTTTCTGTTCTAAAAATAAAACAATGGCTATTTAATAGGTCTGGTAACAATAAAACGCTGTGCCGTATACAGGCGGCTACAACTTGCCGCGCTTTATAAGGACAATACATCTCTATTTTATCCGGTGGATGTAATGGATAGTCCGTTCCCTCCGAGTGCGTGTGTGTACACACACGTACGAGCGTGGTAACAATATAATCGTGATCCCATAAAGCGCCGCGTTTTGCCCGGTTTGGTTTTACAAGAACGGACGCTCTCGAGCGTCGAGAAACAATATGCGGAAATCGTATTAAACGCGCGCAACGAAGCCGCGGGGTAGAAACCGCCACCCGAGACCCGGGACAATAAGATCGGCATCGGCGAAAGGGCGGCACCGAAAAACCTTTTTGCCTGTTCGCTCATGCGAGTCGCGTTCCGGAGCGCGTTTTCTCTCCCTCGCATTATGCGCGCCCGAACGCGCGTTATTAATATATATCGCTCGGCTCTGATTTCCCTCCCGTATTTCGTTTGTTTTATAATTTTCTCTAAGCGCATATAGCGCGTACATACGTATATTTCTGTTACAGATGTATAGATTGAAATTTTTACGTTCCATAGTAGGTCGGCAACGAAGAGAATTGCGTTTCACCGAGATCGAGAGCTCTTGCCGCGTTTCATTCTAACCGCGGAACTTGATAATTTTACGTACTCCACATCTTTGTCTCGCTCTCCTACCCGATAAAGCGGAAGATCGGTGACAGACGCGCTGGAACGGTGAGAAAATACGTCGCTTATTTTTCCCTCGGTCTTTTTCGCGCGGGTAGAACGTGTCTCGTGGCGTGTTGGCATCGCGAGAAAAGAGAAGAGAGAAAAAATCGTCTTTTCTACTTTGTTTTAAAGTACATTTCTTTCATGTATCTTTTGCACACACACACATACTCATTTTCTATTCGATATATATTAAAAAAAAATATTTTATATTTCTTTTCTCATTTGTAAATGTCCCAACAACCGGGCATTTGTTAAGGAAATAATTGTAACAAAGTATGTGTAAAAGTTAGAAACTAATAATTGAGAAAACATATTTAAAAAAATACTTAAAAAACATTGAGAAATGTTATGATTGCCAATTTACATATCCGGTCATTTACCTCTTCATTAAATGCCCGGTCACTTGGACGTTTACCTTTACGTAGCAATTTTAGCATTTAATAAGAAATCTCTTTCGAGAAACACATTTCCGGCACATTCGACAAAATATCACTCGAACGACGACGTTCGTTCCGTTGCGTAACGTCGCGGGAGAAGAACGTCTTCGTCGAGACAGAAAGAGAGAGAACTTTAACCGTTCGCATTCTTAGACGTCTGACGACTTGGCACGATCGAGAGTGGAAGCCTCTCTCGATCTAAAACGAGCCTCCAAACCGTATGATTGAGTGTATATGTATATCGTATACGCACTAAAACGTACGTTATATCGCCGGACTTCGTTTATTACACGCCACACGTTCGTCCGAGAGGAACTATAATGAAAGCACGCGTCGGTTACAATGGAAAACGGTACCGTCATCGTTCCGACATTGCTCCTTCGATGCCGCCATAAAAGTTCAGCTTCTAGCGTGTACGTACGTGGGCGATGTTTCCGGTCGCGCGGGTCCTACCGGACTGACTGACTTTTTTCTCCGCTGATAAATCAGTTTCAATTCGATTCGTCAGAGCGAAAGAGAAAAAAGGTAGTCACTAAAAAAAAACATACAAGAGATAAAATATATAATACTTACATGTGCGCAGTATGCGCGCGCAATAAAATAAGAGTTACAAGCGGCAATGTATCCAGCAAGATTTACATCCGTATTTCTTGTCTACTCTCGAGTTTCTCTTTTTTTTAAAAAAAAAAAAAAAAAAAAAAAAAAAAAAAAAAAAGACAAACGTCTCCCAAGCCGCGCGGACCCGCGGACATTACATTTCACCAATACTTTGTATACCGCGGCCGCGCACTTGTGGTCGTTTTTCCGGCCACAATCAGGATTTGCCGCAAATGGGCGCATAAGCAAGAAATTTATAGGATTAGAAAAGCAGGTCGTGCGAGAGATAAAATTAAACGGACGGCTTTTTTTTGCCGGCGCTCCAATTAATGGCCTTAATCCCCGCGAGAGTTATCGACGAGCGAACCGTGTTTCCGTATTATCGACACCTGTGTGTGCGAGTCCTTTGCGACGCCGCGTTGCGAATTCGCGCAAAGCTCGCACATTTTTTTTTTTTTTTTTTATTTTAGTTGTGATTAATTAATAAATTTAATCCGGGAAGAAGGTGGGATTTAAAACGAAAAGCGCGAAAACGACGAGGAACAAGAGAACGTGGAAATAAGCGGAAGAAGGCACTTTGCGCGTGTAAGACCCGTCACGCGGTCTCTCTGTTTTCTTTCTAACGATGCGAATTTATTTTAGCAATAAATACGCCGATCGATCCTAAACGCGCGTCTAATTGCGACTGTCGCTGAGCGCCTTCTCTTCGCGGACGTTTGCCACGCGAGCGATTTGCATTTCGCCGCGATTATAATTCTGCCTGGGTGTTACGAGGAATTCGCACTTTCGACGCGACTCAGTAACGCCTTGCGCGGACCAAGCGGTCTTTTTTTTTTTAACGTAGCGCGAGTTTTACCGCTAAATCCGCCACCGTTACCGTAAACTCGCCGTTTTTATTTTGCCGACGAATTAAAGAATTAGGTTGCGAACGTCTTTTTCTCTCGACTGATTAAATCGTTACGTCATTACACGTTCGCCGCTTAATATTCATCGCGCAATGCGGCCTTCATTGTAATTACCTCGCGATAATTGATACGTTCGGATATAACCGGCGCCATTGGTTATTTCTAAGTTCTCGGTCTGCTGCGCAATTACTTTACGACTGACAGTCGGGAAAAAGACACGGTTCTCTAAATTGAGATATTTACGAGCTCGCGGGATCTTGACAATTTAAATCAATTAAAGAAAAGTAGTAACTTTTCGAGAAATGTTTATGTAAAAAGATGGCTCGCGTTCCCAGCGGAGAGTCGACTCTGTGATTCTCTCTCGGTATATACACGTATGTATACAATCGGGTTGTAAGCCACAAGTGGATCAGATGGGTTAACTTGAGCGGCAATGATTAGTTTCGCGGGAGAGTATAGCAATTTACGCGATAAATCTGTTATCGGGAGAGACCCCGGAGCCGGCTCTGGAGGTCGTCGTCAGTTATCCGAAGTATCGTAATTTCAACGCGCTTTTATCCCGAGCTTTCAAAGAGAGAGAGAGAGAGAAGAGAAAAAGATACGACGCGTTCGACGGTGGCCGTCGGTAGTACTATTTATCGTCCCCCATTGTTCGTCCCGTAGAAAGTCCCGGTGGTAAGATAATCACTTCTAATTATCACTGGCCCAGAAGCACGATCGCGATAATCGCGCGTTTTCCCAAGAACGGGGCGCGCGCTAACATAAGAGGAGGTTCCCAACCGTCTTCGCGCCGCGGATTTCACTCCGTCCGATATATAAGAGTTATAGCCTACGGCGAAATCTCGTCCGAATCCGCGGCGAAATATTTCTTCGGTTATTAATTGCGTTTAATTATTGTGTTGCATCTTCTAAAATTAACATATACACAGTCATAAACTATATATAATATATACAACAGACTATATGTAACATTTCTCTCGACGCAATTACATTTCGACATTACAATATAGTTTTTTCTCTTTTTTCGTTCTCTCTGCGCTTGACTGCTGCGATGCTCTCTCGAGATACTCACTCGCTAGCTAGCTCGCGCGCGCGCTCGATTCGCTCCGAGTTGTTCCCATACACAGATGTAGATCGATCGGACGGGAAAAGATCGGACGGGAAAAGGCTTGTAAGATGTAAGCGCAAGAGAACGTTTAAGACAATGAGCGGTTGGCGCGGAGTTAGGTGAAAGCACGCCAATCATCTTCGATGAGGAATCTTAGCGTACTCCCTCAGCCATGAACAAACAATGGCGCGGCCAATTACCCGACAATCAGACCCGCCGTTTGATCTTTCGGATCGTTCCTCTCAGCAGGCAATCTGATAAAAGCCGGAGCCGCCGTTGCGCTGCCACGCGCGATTGAGCGGACTTGCGCGCGGCGGCTGAACTTTGGCGAAGCGGACGAGTTTGTTGCGAATAAGCGCGGCGAGGTGGAGTTTAAGGTGAAAGCACATTGAGAGAGAATGTTAACGTAATCCCCGAGCCGTAAACAAACAAACCGTAGCCAATTACCGGGTGTAATATGATGATCTATCTATACGCTGTACGCGCGCGCGGAACGAGACGCGACGTTGTCATTTGCCGCTTCCTAGGCGAGCGGAACGCGCGCGCGCGCGCACCTTGATATGACGTTACGGGATTTCGAAATGGCAGCTGCCGGGAACTTAAACGCATTCCGGATTCCCAGGAGAGAAACTAGGTGCTTCGAGAGATCAACGAGAGAATCGTTATTACATCCTTGACGTGTGTTCGGACTTCGCGCTGTTTAACTCTCAAGATATTCTACGCTCTCTCGCGCGATTCGCTGTTTTATATCGCTTGAAATCACAGTTTCTGAACTGTCACACCGTGTCGTTCACTTTGCGAAGATTATTCGCAAAGATTAAATCGACGAACACATCGGACGAAGATTATTATACATTTGACCCAGTTGAAGTAATCCTCAGCCGGGGCGGAGGCAAAAGAACGACGAGCGACGCACACGCGTGTGATGTTGCGCGCGTTACACAACATGTCCATGCTTATGTGCCTGCGATGTATGACGGCGTTAATTATTGCGGCGTCGCGCGAACGGATCGGAACGCGATGAGGAATTCCAGGGCGGCGCGATTGAACGGCCGCGCGCGCGTTCATTGCGACACATCGGTCGGGGGAGGGAGGGAGGGAGGAATATATCTATCGCGCGTTTATCGCCGAGAACTATTGCGCGCCTGCCGACGCGCGGCGATGTGGTAACGACGGCGGCGCGCGTTAATTAGAAATATTCGTACCTCACTCCGTTTCCCGTCCGTTGATTTAGCGCAATGTTTATCTCCCGTGCGCAGCCGACGCCGTTTTATTAGCGATCTCTGCTCGCTCGCGCCGCGCGTTTATCTCTCGGATTTCTCGGACGTTTTTCCCTGCCCGCTAAAAACTTGTCCCTTCCGCCCCTCCTCACCCCTCGTCGTGCCCGGCAACGAAGGGATACTCTCTCTCTCGTCGAGGAAACATCTGTTTGTATATTACGTAGCGGAGAGATGCTATTTATGCCGCGTATATGTACATATACTATATACACGTACGTGTCGAAGAGAGTATGTACGGTCCGATCGTCTTCCAGTGGCAAATATCAATGGCCTGTACGATCGCCTTCCTATGGGAAGAACGAGGCGGAATAACGAGGAGGAAGGAGGAGGTTGTGCGCGCGAATGAAGTAGGCGCGAAACACCAACGTAACAACAAAGTACATTTTGCGAAAAATGTTCCGAGGAAACTAGTTGTTTTAATGCATTACTATTACACACGAGATAAGATATTCTAAGACAGATTTATGACGCACGCCGCGCTTCGTGCATGCAACTCGAACATATCTCAAGCGCGAGAGGGCTAGAGCCCTACGAGAAGCGGATCCGTCGAACCCCAAGGGCGCCAACTTCGTGACCTCTTGATGCTTCTTCTCTCCCTCTCTCTCTCTCTCTTTCTTTCTCTCCGTGATCTCTTCGTATCTCTTTTGAGGGATAATCTACGTAGGGCTGGTCTAGGGCTCTGAAGCAGGTCCCGATCGCAGACCCGCAGGGGGAACGCGGCGAAGCTATGCGCGTGTATTAAATTTCAAACTCTCGCCCGAGGCCAGACACGCCGCGGCAGGCTTGGTTCCTTGCCTTCGTTCGAAGGCGGAGGTGCAAGGTGCAGCGCGAGCCGACCTACGACCTTGGCAGTCACGACGAGCGAGCGAGCGAGCGAGCGAGCGAGCACATCGCCGGACGCGTAAGCGCCGTGTGTACCTACGTGTGTGCACGTGCGCGCGTCCCCGGCCACGCGGAATACCGTTTTCCTTACAAATCTGACGCGCCACGCAATACCGGGGCGCATCTGACAATCGAGAATCCTTATCGCGGAATATCATCTTTCCGCGATGTAACGCTCCAGCGCGTGCATCGAGAGAGGATTAAAAATTTTTTTTGTACGCGCGCGCGCGCGAGATGTGAATAGCAACACCTTCGATGAAAGTTCAGCGTCGCTCGCTGAAAAATGATCATTGTAGGCTCGTTAACGTCTAACCCTTTTACAATGTCTCTTGCTTCTCGCACGTAGAAGTCCGAGAGAGAGAAAGAGAGAGATACTCTTTATAAAGATGGGCTTACGTAAAGGGTTGAGCACGAAACTGTGAGGACTTACGTAAGCCGAGGACTAGCGACATTTAGCGTTTAAATATGGTCATCTAATTCTCGCGTTACATGCGTTTTCACAATTACTTAAGATAGATATAACTGGATATGGAGATATAATTCGAGAGCATAATTTAACACGCGCGATGGTTGTTTTCTTTTTATCTCTCTTTCTCGCTCGCTTCGTAATTCTCCACATATATTAGTTCCACAGCAGGTAGAAGCACGTCTCTAAGAGAGACTAACACACACCTTAACCTCGATATCTTTCGGCGAAAGCAACTTTATCTGCTGCGAGATTCACCGGTATCGCCGGCCCGCCGGTGAAACAAGAGCCGGACGTCTGCACCGCGCGCAGCATCCATAGAACGGATTTATTCCCGACGACACGACGGGATCTCCTAACGTGCGAGGGGGGACGCAACGACTAAGCATCGTTTTCACCGTCACGAGTCGGATAACACCGGTGGAAACCGTCCGCTTTCGCCTTTTGCCGATAGCGAGTCGCGATTCTCTCTTCTGTGTTTCTCTTTTCCGTTCTCTCCCTCCCTCCTACGTGTGTCCCTCTCGATCTCCGCTCCCTGTTATCGTGCCCTGTCGAAAGTCGGCCTGCGGGAATCGCGATCGGCAGGTGGTCATTGTCGGCCTCCTCGCGCGCGCGCGACCGAACGAGCCGCATGCTCGGACGAATCTGAATTTCTAATTGTCGCCAATGGCGCCATTAATTAAGTGGGAACCGAGCGAGCCGAGACGAAAGCGGACGAGAGAGCCGGGCTGATTAAAGCGATGAAAAGTCGCAGCTCGCGCACGACCCGTTAATTTTTCGCGCGCCCGACCGCGCGCACCGCCGTGCTGCGAGAATTGCGCTACCGGCAGTTCTCCCGCGCGAGATAAGCCCGGGATATCGTTATCGGCGATATCGCGAGCCGCGCCGGATTAAATTGCGCTCGTTAGCGAGCAACGCCACCCGCGCGCGCGCACGCCTGCCTGCCTCGCCTACTCTATACGACACACGGTGTATGTATGCACATACGCAACGTTTTAATCCAAGGAGCAATTCGGTATTTTCCTGATCCGCTTTTATACGACTCGCCAATTAACATTTAAGGATTAATTGGAAATTGATATGTTTAAGACGCGCGAAATTTCGATGCTCTGCTTCGTAATCGCGCGAGTCGCGTATATAATTTATATAGAATTATCGTAAGATATAATTCATTGTGTCTGTAATGTAAAATGTAAAAGGAAAAAAAAACAATCCTGGCGAAAGTTTCGAGAACCAGAGTTATGATTTTATCCATGTGAGACAAGTTTTCTTAAAAATATTCATTCCGCGCAACGTGTCGCGCGGATCGTAAAAACGACTTTACGATATTTAGAAAATGAGAACGCAATATGCGCGATAAAACAAATCCGTGTGTTTTCAATGTAACAGAATCGGAGCCGCGCGCGCGCTCGCTCGCTCGCGCGAAGAGAGAGTTTCAAGCTCTCTGTGGTTTCGATTTCCCGCGGGTGAGATACGCAAATTGGAATTATCCGGGCTCGGGGCGAACCAATATAGTCCTCGAGCGACATAGTCCCCACGCGTCGCGACATCGCCGCGCGATAAATCGACGACATCGGGGCATCGTTTTATCCGCGCGGCCGGATCGTTTGTCTTACGGGAAGACGGTAAGAACGTGGACGAAGTGTACGGCGAGGGGCGGAGGTATCACCGGAGGGTCGCGGATGTAAAGGACGCGGAGGTAATATGAGAGGCGCGCAGCCTACGGGGAATTCTCTCTAGTGCTTAGACAACTTAGATGACTCGCGACGAGCGCCGCGCGCACTCGGAAATCTTAAACCCGACCCGAGGTTTTCAACCCTTGGCGCAGCCTGGCTGTCACCTCGCAATGTTGCTCGCGTGTCGGCGCGTACGCAAAGAACAGCGTAAAAGCGATCCGCGGGATCGGTGAAAAGAAGTTTTAAGAAGAGCTCATACATGTATGTAGAGAAAGAAGTATTTAAAAATTATATAAGTAATTATTTGTATTTATCCAGCGTTTCTCTCTCAGAATAATTTGATTTATAATATTAGAGGAACATTAGATTCTTATCGCGGTTTTTATCGTCGTGAAATTTAAGAGTTGTGGACAGCTCGCTCGCTCGCGAGATATCCAAACCCTTATTTTTCGTTGGTCCGAACCTGTTGTTTCCTATCCTTTCTTTTTGCATTTTTCCATGCATGGAGGAGGCGGGCGGCGATCGTGCCGTCATCGCGAGGGAATGCATTCATCGAGATCCCCCTCCGGGGGAGCTATTTTATTTCGGTATTGCGGTCCGAGCAAGATTTGCGAACACATGTTTCGGAACCTTGGCCCGAATCCTCTAGTTATTCGGCCAGCAAATTCACTTAACGAAGCTCCGCTAAATTTGTTCGCAATTTACGAGAGAGACATCTCCAAGTTTTCGCAAAACCTGACGATTATCTAAAAGACGTTTTATTGTCGGTACACATGGAAAATAACATCCTCCCTGGATGTAAACAGCATTTAAATGTAAACAATTAGAGAAGAAATCGTAAAATTTTGATAAACCATGTGTATCGATACAATTTATCGAAATATTGTCCTCTGAAATAATAATTTCATCGTTGGTGGACTGTCGATGATTCATGGAGTAATAACCGGAGTATAGATGATAGGATGGCAGGACGATTAGATTGTAGACAATGGAGATTCAAACTGACGAGATTTTTAACAAAAAGGACGCACTTTTATTTATTGTCTTCCCTCGATATAACAAGTGACTAGCACTTCGAATACAGCGATCGACATCCACCTAAAAATCAAATTATACACTCGCACACGTTGGACTTAAATTTTGCATCGATTTCGAATGGAATGTAGTAAATTAAAAAAAAAAACACACACACATTTCGATCAATCTTTTCTTATTCGACGAAAATTTTGAAAGTCTGTTTTTCACTGCTAGATACTAAAACGCGTTAAAAAGATGATTCGTTGCTCGCCGGCTATCTGTTTTTTTTTTTTTTTTTCGAGCACTGAAAAAACAGTTTAACGCCGACATCAACAAGCACGTGTCAGCTGGTGGCAGAAAAAGGCGGTCGTGCAACAGACTTTGTAACAAAAAGCGAAATTTGAAAGTTGCAATAACAACTTACTTGAAAAAAAAAATAGTCGATCGTAGACTCTATGCTTGTCGTTAAGAAAAAAAAGAAGAAGATTCACGCGAGAGATTATGGAGCTTAGCAAAAAGCCAGATCTCAACACTTTCTACGATAGAATAAAAAAAAACGAGACCTGTCGATGATCTGTCATCATCGACGAAATACATGCGGTAAACATTCACAAATGATCATTAATAATATGTAACTCATTGAAAGTTGTTTTTCAAAAAGAAACAAAAAAGCAAATCTTGAACCACTCAACCATTTATACAGCGTCTTCTCCGTCGTCCTCGTGTATTGTTTTTTTTTTTTGTTTTTATCGCAAATATATAAATAATAACTTTTAATGAGTTCTATATTTTAATACTCATTACTCGCATTCATCGTTCGCACTCTCATCTTATTATTAAATGATTTTAATAGTTACTTAATAGTTACTTAAGTATTCGAAACGGTTCGCAAAATATGTGAGACTTACTTGCCGTTTAGACTTAACTACTACTTTGTTTTAGGAACATCAAAGTCATCGAATTATTTCGCGCGATAAAAATGTGAACGTTGTTAGCTCAACAAGCCGTATTTCTGCTTCGAGAAACTTAACCACGGCGTTACGTGTAATCGAATAAAATCGAATTCAATTGCGATGTTTCATCCATTTTGATGGAAATATCTGAAAAATTTGAAAGACACACGGGTTTTGTTTTCGTTCCGAAAGGAAAAGCACGTATTCGAAAGAAAAAAATATGGAAATCCTAAACAGCATAAAATACATGTCACTTACTCTCTCGCAAAGAGAAATAGATTTCAATTTAATATTTTAAAATTATACAATTGAATAATAAATAAAAAAATCTTGAGAACAATTCTGCGCGAGACAAAATTCAAAGTAGAAAAATATTTGTTCAATTTCAGATTTGTACAACGAGACAGAGAGAGAGACACGAAAGTTTATACTGTTTAGGATTAGTAATGTAATAACTTAAGCATCGAGTGATGTGCAAGTGTTATGTGTACTCAAATATAAAGTTTGCACTCGCAGAACCGGTTGCCGCAACCGGAAGATCATCCTCGATAAATCGTCTTAAGGACTATACCGTTCAGGAACAACTTGCCAGTCACTTGTAATCACTGTGAAGTGTCTCTCATCGCGATATTTTAAAAAAGAAAAAGTCTACCTTTTTTTCCTTATGCACACATCACAAAGTTTCCAAATCCTGCGTTCTTTTCTTTGTTGCGAATAAAAATGTACGTCTGCAACACCGACCGCGGGATCACACACGCGACACTGTTACGCGCGCGTATGCGTGAAACATCCTTTGAACACACAGAGTTTGTTTTCGACACGAAGTTCTATTCTTCAATGATAAATTGCGCCCTCCAAGTAAAGTGAAACCTTCTCGGACACTGGATCTTAACGGCTGCCAGATCTTGGAGCGCTTCAAGTACTCGGTTAATCTTCGATCCTACGCCAGAAAATCAGTCTCACATCCTCGGAGCTTGATCGCCACCAGCAAATGCAATTTTTCTTGCAAAAGCATTTCGCAAAGGATCACTCTCGTCAAGGGACGCTGCTCTCTTTTTTTTTTTTTTTTTTTTTCAAGGAAAGGAGATTTTTCGTCCTTGCCGAGGACCTTGTCAGCGATTGGAATAGACGTTGCTGTTGAGGATGACGATGTTGTTTCTTTTGCTTGGCTCGTCTTGTCCGCTGAAGAGGAGGGCGTGTAGAAGGCGTCATATGCTCAAAGACGGCCTCTTTTTGCGGTCCTTGGTGTTGTTCTTGCCGAAAATCGTCCCGAGAACCTTCGAGACCGAGTGCACGCCCAATTTTCTGCGGATCGGCAACGCTCGCAGCAGCTGAACCGATCTCGCTTCCCGCAAGAGCCCTTGAAAGGCCAATGCTGCTCCGGCGGGACTCTCCGCGGCGCTCACCTCGTAAAACTGACATCCGTGGGTAAGTGACAGTTGCTGGCCTTCGTCTACGCACACTTCTCTGCAACAGAAACGTTCGTCGATTTTTCCTTAATTACTTTTCTGACGAATATATTTTCTCAACTTAATCGAAACGTGTTTTTACAGGAAGTGTAATTTGGATGGAAAAGATTAATATATTGCTACGTCGAGACGAAAATGGGGAGTGTAACTCTCCAGGGAGTCAAAGACCTTGTGTACAAATGCAGCGGTTTTTTTTGTCTAAGTAGAAAATTGTCTCGTTTTGTCTATCAATAAAATTTCGCAAATTTTGCAAATTGCGACAGTTTAAGATGCAGAAAAAATCAACATTTTCAGAAGAGCACTGTTTTGTCCTCTTGCGAAGCTGTTTACTTGAAGATTTCAAGGTAATAAAATTTCAAAAGTTTATTTCAGACGGATTTACAATTCTCGGAGTCGCGAAATTACAAAATTTACTGCTGCTCCGTAACAAGCCGGATATTCGCGCTCATCAATTGCGACTCGTCATTTTGCATGATTCACAAGAGTGGTTTATGTCGCTGAACATGCAAATCACGTGTTGAAACACCAATCGGGAGAAACGCGCGGACCGGATGCTGCGGGCGGTTCGTAAGATTTACATCGCGGGACGGACGTGGCGCTTTGCAAGTCAATGAATCGTCCGGTGAATTAAATCCTCGCGGGGCAACTGGGGATGCGCGCACCGGACCCGCGGTGACGGATACTACGAGTTTGGCAAACACCAGACGTGTCGAGGTGAGCGAACGGACGACATAAAGACCAGACGTTTACGAGAGGAAGCGGAGTCACTAAAATTTCGCCAGGTTGAGGTCACCAGGCGCCGCGGGATATTTATGATGTTAAGATTGTACCAAGTGTGTTTTTGTGCACGCGTTTCGTTCGGAATTTCGCGACTTCAAACCTTTCATCGAGGGGTTTAGAGATTTTCCAAGTATCGTTCGCGGTTGTTGCTTAAAAAAAAAAACAGCTTTGTTCAAATCACTTTTTTTTTCATAAATTAATATCACGCGGAGATCCGTGTACATTATTACCCTGTAATCGATACAAAAAAATGCAGACGAAGAATCGGGAGGGTCGACACGAGCGAGAAAACAGATGAACGAAAAGAAGCAGGGACGGGATTCCGGGTATATTTCCAGGCGATGCGGCTCTGCGTGGGGCAGAGAGAGGGTCTCTCTCCAATATTTATGGAGACAATTAAATTCGCAGGAACACATGATCCTTACGAGGAGCCGCACGTCGCGAGGGCTCGGAGCCGCGCACGAAGGGCACGTGGGAGGGCGCGTGATTAGACGCGATCGTGCACGATCCAATGCGCCACGCTCACGGCTGTTAATCCGTTTTCTTTTATTTTATACGAGAGGCGATTTCATCGGCGCGTTGCTTTACGAGCGGTTTCTGTCGTTATCTTTCTTTATTCAACGCGGGAGGGAGAGAGGCGCAATTTATATTTACGACACACACGCGCGCGAGCGCAGAACCACGGAGGAGTTGCAGAACACGATTTTTTTTAAAAAACGACAATGAACACTTCCGAGAAAATAAAACGCTTTTCGCGCCGCTTCCATCCCGAAAACAGACAACGCGCTCCTCGATGAACTAGTTCGAGGAGCGCGTCGTCGCCGCCTCGGGGATTGCCGGCTGTGATATTTCGAGATAAGCGTTATCGATGCGCAATGTTCGCGGTCGAACGGCTCTCCGCGTCGCTCTCCGTACGTATCTAAAGCGGCGAAAACTCGTTCTCGAGAGAGTGGTTTCACCAGCCCTGCAGCGGACTTCGCTCTAATCTTTATGAACTCCATTAAGACGACGAGCGTGGCTACTGGATGTAAGAGAAGCGCGCGATAGCCTCTCGTCACGCGGATCGACCTGCCCGCGACTTGGTCGTGTTTTCGTGCACGCACGTTCCCGCCTTTCGAGAAAGAGAGCTCGAATCTCTCGTTGTTAAAGAAATGATTTTAATTTTTTATTCTTCGGATAATAACAACAACAAAGAAAATATTGCAAACAAAACAGAATCACACATTCGGCGCTTTGTATGTTAATTTCGAGACTGCGCGAGATCTTGAAAGTTGAATCATATTTGGACTTGAACCGTTAGAACTTGTTTCGTAATCGCGCTTAAAAATAGATTGTCTGCGCGCGCGGCATCCATTAATTTAAAACTGATCGTTTTCCCACACCGGCAAGCGCGACACGCAAGGAAAGACGCTGTCGCGCGCGCGGCTGTAATTTATGACTCACAGATCGATGGATCTCTCGAGAGTATAATTCCGGTTTAATTAAATTTCTCAACGATAATCGTGACAGTTGCGAAGACCGTGTGTATGTATCTCTTGCATGCCATCAAAATGCCAGTTACGTAAATCGAATTGCTCTTTTCCCGTCGCGAGCGCACACCGCTCCGTCGACGCCGATCGATGACCAATCCACTCGCTCGTCCCGCGAGTGTGACATTTTATTCGTATGACATTTTTGATATTTCGCTCTTGGTTATCGGAGAGAGGCAAACGCGAACCCCGTCTTTTGTTATAACTCGCCAGGAAATTGCCAGCGATTCCGCGACATTTTATTTTATACCTTGCGCGCAAAACTCGCTCCGCTTCGTCATTCCCGTTGTTTTCGAAAGGTTGACTTGGCGGAGGTTGAAAGGTTGAAATACCGAGCCTGTGTGTGTGTGTGTGTGTGTCCTTCGTCAAATTCTATTGCGATTGTCACGATCTATAATCCGCCCTCTCTTCTCTTGGAGAAGCGCGTGACATTTAACGTTTTAGGACGGAGAAAGATTCGCGATTGCCGAAACTGGCTGTGTATATAGATTGTTTTATACACGTATATGTTCCATTTGAAAACCGGAAATATTCCGGAATGAAACTGTTGTGTGCGTGGAAGAGAGACAAGATTCTTTCTCTCTTTCTCCATCTCTCGCGCGCGAGAGCTACTCGTGGAATTCTGTCGTAGATAAAATCCCTGACGACTGCGCGCCTTTTCGAGTAATCTTGCATAGTAGCATCGTAATTGCGGCGTTGCCGTCGTTACTAGATCATCAGTGAGATTTCTCTCGGTATGCAAAGCACCATAAAGGAGGTGTAAGGATGTGGGGAAGGTGGCGTCGTAAGGCGAGAAAAGGAGCGTGTCTTCGTTAACGACGATCCGCATTCTTGCGGGAATCTGCGAGGGAAATTCCGCGCCGCGTCCAATGTGAAGAAGAAATACCGAGCAGCAAAGTCCTGTTCACCTACGTGCTTTTCGCGGCGACTGGAATTGATCGAGACGCGATTTCCGAAGTCCCAACGCGCGAAATAAAACGGAACATGGTTTATTTTTTTTCTCTTTCTCTTTTTTTTTTTTTTAAATAAAACGCTGTTTAAAAACTCGCGGTTTTGCGAAACACGTCGACGCGTTCCGAGGTCTCGTGTTGTCTCGATTGTTTATATTTGCGCGACTCTTCGCCACGCACATTTCTCATCTTTCACACACGCGAGAATCGAAGCCGCGTCGATCGAAGGTTAATTAGTTTATAACCGCCACTCTTTACAACGTTCGACTTACAAAATAAAACCGCGCGCTAGTATTTCCTAGCTTTCTCCCGACCGAATCACGCGACGCAATGATGCACTTTGAGATGCCGGTTGCGTAAAAATGCGACAAAGACGTATCGACGTATCTAAGAAACTGCACGCGAGCCACACCTGCGTATCGGCGCGTCTTTCCGATACCGGACACATTTTTTTCTCACGACGCGTTGAATTTTACACACGTTTCGCGCGACGGAAAAGTGTGTCTCGCGCGAGGAGAACGCGCGCGAGAAATTGCATATGCGGTTTTATAAAATGTGCGCGTGCAGCACGTTTGTGTGTCGAATCGGCGCCGGATTCTCGACGCCGCGACGCGATGTGAAACGCGACACGTGGCATACACACACATATACACGTCACCGAACGCAAACCGCAGTATCGGCATCGGGTGCCGCCGATTCGAAAAGACCCGGCAGTGGTCGAGGTGGTCGTTGCGCTCGTCTAGAAACCATTCATCGCGACCTTTTTTTTTTCTTTTACCAGATCTGTTTACGCCAGCGTCAAAGTCGCCTGACCGACTTGGATGAATCGTTCTCCGAAGTTGACGTACCCGGCCGACCGATTAACTTACTCCGTCACCGCGCTGGTAACCGGCTGAACATTTGGTTCATTGAACTGGTTTTTTGTGCGAAAACGTGCGCGGCGTTGGCAAAAAACTTGCGCGCGCCCAAAAAAAAAAGCTCGAAAGAAAACGCGGCGTGTGAAGAGTATTCAGGACGCTCTTTGAAGTAATTCTAACAGTTTATAAGGATGTTAAATACAAACTCATAAGAGAAAAATTGCGAGTTGAATTGATCTGAATGTCGAAAATTATTTTTGGATCGCTCGAACCTGCGTGAGAATTTTTATGCAATCGGATATCTACTCTGTGCAAAATTGCAACTTGAGTGGATAAAGGATCCAAGTCTCTGTGATTTCCTCTTGAGCGAGTAGGCAGTCGCCAATGTATACTATTGCGCTATACGCAATAGCAAGCGTCTAGAAGGAAGGGGGGCAACAAAACCGCTGGAAACAATCCAATAAAACGTCCGAGCGCCGCGTGCGGAGGTGCCGTCTGGAAAAACGCGAATCGCGTGGCGCACGCGAAATCTCACCTCGTCTAGGAAACATATCGGCGAAGATCCTGTTACTCGCAGGTGGAAAGTGAACTGCCGGGATTAATAGGCCGGACAGATATACACACGCGCGCGGCAAATCACGCGTGTGCGATCGACGGGATAAACGTCGTCGGAGAGAGAAAGACGGAAAGGAGAGGGAGAGAAAAAAAAAGAGGAACGATCGAATAATCGACGATTCGCCGACGGCGATACACGAAGTCGGCGATCGGAGATCGCGCGACGCGAATGATATTGTAATTCTTGCGCCGAGCGAGACACTTAAGCGGCCCTCATACGATCCGTATCGTATGCCGTCGAATGAGCTCCGCGGTCCGATAAATCTCAATTCCGTAAATGAGATTTAACGCGCCGCGCGGTGATGACGCACATTTAGCGCGAAATTAAGTCCCGCAATCGGCGATCTTAATTTCTGCGACAGATTCCTCGTCGCATTGTCGACGGCAGACTCTTCGACGCCTGATCGAGGAAGAGAGATAGTATTTTTCCGCACAAATTATTTTCTTCGCGAAAAATCGATATTAAATTTCAGAAAGAAACGTGCGATTCTCAATTTTTATTTGAACTTGAGACGACAGATTGCTGTTGTATTAAAACGCGGCGACGAGAAAAACGCCGCGTTCGATCGTGTGTGTGTGTGAGAACCCCTTAAAACGCCACTCGGCGAAGTGTGCCAGTCTTGCGAGGCCAACGAATAAAAATGGGCCACGCATAAACACAACATTGCTTGTGAATAAGCATGGATTTTTTTTCTTCTTTTCCCCATTTTTATCGGAACGAAAATACAACGAGCGCGATATTGGGAATGTATAACTACGTCAAGAGAATCGAGAGAGTGCCGCCAATTGTTATCAATAAATCAGAGATTAGAATCGCGAAGAAAAATATACTTGCCATTACGCAATCAAATAGCAAACGAAATTTACGACGCGGCAAAAGGGATTTTGTTTACGCGTGTCGTGATAAAGTAACGAGAAAAAAAAAAACACTTACACCGCACCGATTTGTTAACAATCGTCGATTTTACACCGTATCGTTGGAAAATAAGCGTGTACATACGCGCGATTTATTTTATTCGATCGTATATCAACGCAACCGGAGATCATCACATCGAACGCGTAACGCGTGGTGTACGTACACGCCCGCCTCTTACGAGACCCGTTAATCATATATTTGTAACAATGTGATTTACGCTTACCGGGCGTGATCTAGATCTCGCTTGTTGCCGAGCAGCAGAGTAGTGAAGTAGGATGGCAGACGTAAATCCGCGAGTTGCTTGAGAAGTCTACGGGCTTCCTGAAAGCTCTTCTTACATGTCACGCTGTAGACGATGACGAAGGCCTCGCCCCATCGTATGTGCGAGTACATGCAGCCGTTCTCCTGAAACAATCAACGGAACACGACCGGTCACTATGACAATCAAGATTCGAAGAAACGGATTTAAACTCGACGCATCTCTATTCTTCGGATCTATTATCGGCGCCTCACGCCGTTCGGCGAATACAAATCGATTGTGGATTTTTTAATTTCCCCGCTTCGGAGATAAATAAAAAATAAAAAATAAAAAAATACACAGATTTTTCGTCAAACACCGCGTATCTTTAGCTTGCAATTTCATCTCGAATGTGTCACACGGATGTTTGCATACGGGACGCATAAGATTGTTTTCAATGGCCGGAAAAAACGAAAAAGAAATTGTCGGGCGAAAATCAACGCGCGCTAAACACGCGCGCTGATTACTCAACTCGCATCCGTAAATTTTAAGCCATCACTTGAAACCACCGCGTCATCCGGCGCGCGAGGCTGAATTTTATAGACCGAGATAAACATATACTTGGTCCGTGCACGCGTATTTACGGACGTTATTTACGGTCAAATCTGTCGAATTAACATTGCGTGTAACGCGCTCGTAAATAAACGCCGCAGGAAACTCCGACACAACAGCGAGCACGAGGAATATGCGCCTTTCACGCTGCCCACAACGCAATGTTTTAATGTTTCAAGAATTGTGGACAGAGCTCGCGGTGTAAAAAAGAAGAAAGTATTGCACTTAATTAAATCTCCGCCAAAAGACTCGCTTACCGAAATAAAAATTTGTCACCGATTCGATTTGCGGGATTTTTGACCTGTTTTTTTTTTTTTTTTTTTTTTTAAGAGTCTACAAAAACTCTCTGGATTGTTCATTACCTTAAACGGTTACCGAATCTGTCCTCGACGGATAGACGTCATCGGCATAGAACATCGTCGGCAGGCGTGCATCTGTCGTCTCGTCTCCGAGACAAGCTCGAGCCGCGCTCATAAATATTTATTGATCGATTGTATTCGAGGCAATTGAACGCGCGCGATGCCGGAATTGCGTTCACACGTGTCACGTGAGTGCATCAACGGCGGCGACACAACGTTGCACAACACACCGCCGACGTGATTCGTCCAGTTATGAAATAATGCAAAGCGTCTCTCTTGCGATTAAAAGTTAATGCCTTTTAATGCACTTTGCGCGTCGCGTAATTTCGTGAAAATTGAGCGCATCAATTTGCATAAATTTGCGTGCGATTTACGAATTTCTTTTCGCGGTTAATTAATTTGAATCATTTTTGTGTCAAAAAATAATAATCCGACAAATAGAGAGACTAAATTGATGCAAGAATTATTTCACGTGTTTATTTCTAATATAAATCAGTTTTTCATATATTTACGATGTGACTTATTAATAATCGCATACAGATTCATTAATATTAATAATTATGTAACATCAATTGAAGCGAGAAAGGATAATCGAAGCGATTCGTCGTGACATATGCGGGTAAAAATATCGAGGGCTATTAAGGCCGAGTGTGCGTGTAAAAATACGCTCGCGGAGACTATAATTTTCGGACCGGCGGTCCTTTCTTAACGACGCGACAGTTAACAGAACACCCGATAGGACGAAACGACCGGTGCTGTCCATTCGGAATCGATTCAAGTGGGCGAGAACCGCGCGCTTTAACACCTACGCGATCTTACCGGATAAAAGGCAACGATTGCCCCGGCGCGACGAAGTTATGTTTCTGCGTGCTCGCGCGGCGGATAACGATCCCTTCAGCTATTCGCCCTTACGAATAGTGCCAATATCGTCGGGTTAATAATGTCTCCCCGATATTAGCAAACTGCGCATATATATTCGACATTCCGAGGAATCGGCGGGATATTTCTCCGGACGCACATCCGAAATTAACTTTCAGACCGCGTCGTGATTCACGTTAAAAAAATAAAAAAAAAAATAAAAAAAACAAAAACAAATCATCAAGAAGGATATTCCGCTTATTTATTGGAAGCTTCGCTAGAAATATATACCCGTGAATTGGCCGCGCACAACCAACTGTTGCGCCGTACACAACCCTCTTAGCGGTGTGAATCAAATTATAGAGGCACGGAGATCTCGGCGTATCTCGAGACGTATCTTTTCCCTCGCGCGCGACAATGCACGTTTCCACGAAAGCGACACCGGTCGCAACCGAACGACGCCGCGGGACGTCGCGTTATTGCCCGGTCGCTGACAATGAGTTACAGTGTTATTACTCGTAGTTTTACAGCGAGAAAGAGATAGGGTTCCTACCGGGTTCACCCCCTCGAGAGAGAAAGGAGATAGAGCGAGAGATGGAGAAAGAGAAATATAGTAAAGATAGTAACTTATGGTTGATGTAACGAGCGACGCGCGGCCTCCCAGAAGGGCGAGGGGAGCGAAGGTAAAGGCAATAAACTGAATTATCGCTGTAACACTCTGAATCGCGCGCGCTGTGTGATCAAGCCGGGATGTTATGGGAAAGATCGAGCCTACGGCTACATACGCGCGCGCATATGGTTGAAAGGCGAGTTTTAATTGCCGCGCAGTTTTCAGTTATTGCGAATTATTTATTTATTATTTCTGTCGCTTTTCAAACACGCACGCACGCACGCACGCACGCACGTAAATGACAGGTTTTAATTCTGTTGGTTTGGCTCAACGTTTATTTGTCTCTTCTCGCGAATGTTTAAAATAAATATTATCACCTTTGCGAAATCTACTGCGCCATTTCGTCTCCTTTTGTTATCCGAGAGCGATTTATTGCCGCATCTCTCCTCGGGAAAACAAGGTGTGAGCGCTATATCATACGCGATAGCAACCGAGAAATATTCGGTTAGGCGCGCGGCATTTGTGTTTGCACACATGTGCGCACCCGAGGAATTGAGATAAGCGACCGGCCGACAGTGGAATTTCAATGCCGATTTGAAAACTTCGTTATCTTTTTTTTTTTTTTTTTTTTTTATATATAGAAAGAACTTTCGTTTCGCGAGAGAACCGACGACGATCAATCGAGGAGCGGAGAGAAAAAGAGGGAATAAAAAAATTAAGAAGTTAAGACATTCCAAAATGAGAGAATATTCATCAATTTCTTAATTCGCTCTAATTGATCTTGATATTATCCGAATTTAACGATACACATATCAACCTCATTTATAAAATGTTATAATTTACTCGCGCCAAATGGAAACGTTGCAATCAATCTTCCGCCTTTATTTTTTTTTTTATAATTACTTAATTATTTTCACGTGTTCGTATCGTACGAGATTTGATGGCTTGAGAAATTAAAAAAAACGAGAGGGAGAGAGAGACTCAGTGCGTAAAACACTTACGACAGTAAATTAAAACAACAGTAAATTAAAACAAGAATAAACCGGCCGCCGAGGCGCATCCGGTACATACCGGTCCCAAACGGCGTCGTTACATTCGGTCTTCCGTCCCCCCTTCCCCCGACTCACTCCCCGCTCTCAACCCCTTCCCCGCTGGAGGGCAAGGAGAGCACGGCGCTTAATTATCAATTACCCACCGGGCCTCCCACAAAAAGCAATCGCAATTACGAGCCGGTCACGAGGCCAGCCGGAGCGGATTCGCCCCTTTCTTGCCTCCCTTCTTCTCCTTCCTCTCCCAACCCTCCTCCTTCCCTCGCAGATTTATTTCGTACGTGCACGCGGATGAAGAACAATGCGAGAATTGGGGAAGTGTGTCACCAGGCTGCTGGCACTCTTCATATTCGCGAGGCGGAACACACCTGGGCACCATGCGGCGCTCAGCATCCCGGAGCGGGTTGGTCTTGAGAGATGAGGCGGTATGATTGATACTTTATTGCGGTCCGCGCACCATTGACCCGTAAAACCATATGTAGATTGTAAGAAATGAGACACGCGAGATGACAACAAAACAAAACAAGATAAGCGGCGAGAGACAGAGAGAGAGAGAGAGAGAGAGAGAGAGAGAGAGAGAGAGAGAGAGAAAGCGTTATTTAT